>JBBMEG010000024.1:3533064-3551882 GCA_037832605.1 Cyclanthera cordifolia
AATTCTGGAGTGAATTGTCTTAGAATCTAAGAGTGACCATCATAGGTTCTAAGTGAGATCTAAGAGTGTATTCACCAGTCTAAGTTAACTCTTGGTTGGGACCAAGTGTTGAGTTTTTCCATATTTGTGAGTTTTTACAAGGATCCTAGAAGGACCTATAACTTTGTAAAACCAAGCAACCTTGGAGCTTATCATTTGGTGAGGATATTTAAGAAGATTTCGCCTCTTCTTTTGCTATCCACTCTTTATCTATGTTTAACACATTAATAATATGCTAAAAATTAAAATAATATAAAATAATACAAAAGAAGTAGTTACCTTAAATTCCTATGATAATCGAACATTTAAAAATGATCCTACTATTCTTGTGTGATGTATGGCTAATCAGTAGGCGGATGTATTAACCTCTCATGGTCCTCGTTTATAAACGGCTTGATAAATTTTTAGTGAGATTGTATCTAAATGTCCTGAATGTCATCGCCATAGACATTATTACCTTATGTTTGGACATAGAATCCACCTAAAATGACATCTGCTTAAAATAGAATAAGGTCATGTTAGTTATAGAATGTGATACCTAATAATATTTAGTTAAGTAAGTATTTACCTCTATACAATCTCAGGCCTTCTCTTTTAATTGATCAGGGCTATCACTTCACGTATCCTAGGTGAGAGGTATATGTGATCAGACACATACATCAATATAACTATGTCATTTCTTTGCACACTCTCCGATATCTTAACCCATGGAATTATATTGAACTATGCGCCATTCTCCAGCCATTCTTTCATGAGCGAGCTCATGCAAGACTGTCACACCTCTAGTGAACCTGTTTCGAGCAAGTCTGCTCAGGGGAATACCATCAGCATGATCGCTCTCCGAGCTAGACATAATGTCAATCTACACGAGAAAAAATATATGTTAAAAATATATGATTGGTAAAATAATCTTCAAAATGATTAATATATAAGAAAACAATAACACCAATCTATTTATTTATCCATGTACTCTCACAATCATTTGTAATATAGGTGACTGAGTCATCATCGATAATATTAGGCAATATTGTACCTACAATTTTGTCGGTATAACCTTCTACATGAACTTATTATTCAACCATCCATTGTAGATGTATCAAAACCACCGACCGACAAGGATCAAGTGGATCTTTTATATAGAATACTTACTTCATTTGAGTGGCTAAAATGAAGGAGTCAGATTTATGTCCAATGTGATTAAGGTCTACAGTTGTAAATCCAATGTCGTTTACGTTTATTCCATCATTAGTTTCCATACAATCACATTTGAATAAAACAACTATAAAATTATGATAATCAAGCTCCCAAATTTCTTTAAGTATGCCATAAAAAGTCATTTCTAACATAATTGGATGTTTGGCATTCGAACTAGAAACTTGCAAAGTTTCTGCTGTTATCATAACTCTACTGTTTTGCACATTCTAAGATCATTTTGATATTTTGTGTGATATTGAATACCATATAACTATTATAAGTGGTCACTTCTAAACAAAGTCCATGTGATATCCACCTCAACGTAGTTGATATAGAATTGTTCTGAACCCATAAAGCGAGCCCAACACGATCACGCAACCAACTATTGAATTTTCGATTATGTTCATCTTGAAGCCATTTTTTATTTTTGAACCAACTTGGATTCAATTTAGACAACATTTGCATCTGTTGATCTATAAATGGAAGCACAACATCTAAGTTATGTAGTATATACAATTGAGCTTGATCAATCATATGCATAGTTGGTGTTTTATAATTTGTAGCAGATAATGGTCGATCAATATTTTTGCATCTTCATTCTTGTTTGATGATCGCAATCCAATAGATACAACTCCTTGTAAAAATTCAGAGCAAAACTCTATCCACTATTTACTATATAATTTTCTCCAATGTATCCCTTCTATCGATTTCTATTACGAACATAACCTTTCAAAATCTTTATATATCTTTCAAAAGGATGCAACCACCTCAAATAAACTGGTCCACAAAATTCTATCTCCTTACAAGATCAACCACAAGGTGAACTGTTTATTGTGAAAAATGAAGGTGGTAAAAAATTCTCCAACAGACATAAAGTGACAACTACATCATCTTGCAATCCTTTCAACTTAGTTGAATCTATCGACTTACTACATATAGCATTAAAGAAAAATCATAGACGAATGATGGTGTATCGAAAGTGATGAGGAAAAATGCCACGAATTGCTACAGGTAGTAGTTGTTGAATCAAAACATGATGGTCTTGCAATTTTAGCCCGTAAAGTTTCAAATAACTAAGCGACACTATTTTACTTATGTTGGATGAATAACCTTCAAGTACTTTAAAATTATTTCACAAACATGAAAATATATTAGACTAATTGCAATGGAAAAATCTCAAACGTTGAGCTCAATTTGATTCAACATTATAAATACCCAAGTTTGAGGACAAAGAACAAAGGTTGAAACGTGCGAAATTAGGGGTCTTGTAACAAAAACCTTCTTTTTAAACCCCAACAATAGAAGAACTTTGTGGTTGTTAGTTTTCACGTTGCAAGGAACTTCATTGGTAGCATACATTTACTACTTTTCATTATTAATTTCTTTATTGCTTTCACTTTACTGACTCTTATCTTTACTTTCTTTACTTTCTTTACTTCTTTGAATTTACTTACGCATTTACATTTTCCCTTTACTTATGCACTTTTTAACATTTACATTTTATTTATAAAATACGTTTTCTTTGTTGTTATGTTACTTTACTGTCTTTATTTTTATTTATTTTTTTTGAATGAACTAAGTATAGCACGAAAAGAATAAGGGAACCTTAATATGTGTTCAATTGTTAAGTTTACAATTCTCGTGATGATGGTATCATGCATGTTAAAATAATCTTGGCATATGTCGTTTAAGAGATCACATAGTGTCCACTTTCTATTTGCTCTTGAGAAAGAGGAATAGGTTGAGAAATCTGTGTATGTTCTTTAGGTTTGTGCAATGCTTGTTGACATTTTGCAGGAGTCTAGAAATTTTCCTTGCTTAATTTTAATGTTTAAGTAATTAATCTGAAAAATTAATAACCTTTTGTGAAAGAGTTTCAAAAGCAGACTTTAGACATTAGTAGGAATAAATCGCTTGTCACCGACAAAAGTTGCAAGAATATGCAACAATTTACATGGCATGTCTACTTTAAACCAATCTTGTTATCCAAAGTCATTTATACATTCTTTTATTTAGCACTATTTATGTCTTAGCATTTACTTACGCACTTTAATTCCACTACTCTACTCATCTAACTATTGCTATGCAGTATTCATTGTTAGTCGATATCAGTCGAATCTAGAATTAGACATTCTTAAGGATCTTCGAAGCATAAGAAGTTATATGCTTGAGTACGGCGATTGTAAGACTAATGAGGACTCTAGCACGTCCACATGAGGATTAGTTTACACTCTGAACATCATAGCTACAGTTTGAAAAAGCATCAAGCAAGGATGCATCACATACTTCACTATGGAAGATGAGAACGCCTTACAGTAACAACAATTCCCCACTAAGACCCTTAGAAGGGGGCGCAAAAAGAACTATCAAATTTCACCACCATTTTAACTTCATAATCTAGCAAAACATCACCTTTAGACTCAACCAGGAAAATTAAAATCGGACGACACATTTGAACTTTGTTAGAAAGTGCACGTAAAGCTCGAAGGTTACCTAGACGTTGAGTGTTCCAACATAAAAATGTAGTTGAAAAATCAACGCTCCTATTTCAAACTTTCTTGGCCTTATTTCCACATTTCTTCCATTCAAGGTCGTGTTTCTTCTTACTTATGTTATCATTAATCATCAAATTTTTATCCACATTTTTTCGCACTTCCCCACATTAGCTTCTGCACGAGCCTTGCACTTCCACACTTTGAGATTGATTGGATCGTAGTGACTTATCAGAAATTATTTCGACGAGCCCTTCCCTTTTCGATCAAACCCCATTTGAGACAGCTGTGTAGCGATGATTCTGGCACATCACTTATCTTCTATCATTGAATTTTGACTTTTATTCTCAAAGTGCTTCATCTGCATCCATTATTCTCATCTTTATCAACATTTAGAAACTCCCCTATCATGTTATCTAAAGCTCCTGCTCAATTTCTTGACCGAAGGCTTCTTTATATGGAACTTACAAGCATGCGAACCTAAATCATTATCAAAGCTCCAAAAGTGACAATGTTTATTCTTTGGAACTCAATCTCAACCCTATGCTCCAAACTCCCAAATTTTGTGCATCAACTCTCTACAAGTATAAGTAGTGTTGGAGAGTTAGAGACTAAAACTTAAAATTAGTTGACTTGTGGAGATCTCTATTAGCCTTCTCAACCTGGTTCTCACCTTGAAGCAATTACTTCCCAGATCGCAATTTCAAGCTGCCCAACTACCCTTGTTCTGTCTTGACATAGAAAGAACACAGACACCAAAAACAGATGTAAACTAATAGAATATTATGTATTATCAACTTTTCAACTTTCAATAAAATTTTAAAAAGTTTATATATGTGACATAAAAGAAATTTCAAAGCTCAAATAAGTATAAACAAATTTCAAAGCTCAACTAATCAATTTATACTTTTTTTTTTTAATTCAAGGACTAAATAAATATACAAATACAAAAATCTTAAAATAATGATAATTGTTATTGTTATTTTTTTAAAAAAATTAAAAAAAGAAAAAAAAAAACAAATATATATCTTTCAGAAAGGAAAAAAAAATACAAAACAAAATCACGTGCATAGGAATGAATATATAAAAGGAATTGCTAAAGGATGATTTTTTCTTTTTTTTTTAAATCCGCCAAGGGATGATAATATATATCATAAATTAATAACAAAAGCAGGCTGTGAACAAATGATTCACTATCAATATTCAGCTGGTTTCTTCATTTCCAATATATTGATATTTACACTTATCAACCAAACTTGTGTCACTATCGAATCACTTAAATCCTACAAATTATTACTGCAGATGAAATATGAAATAAATAATTTTACAATTTTACTTCCACAAAAAACTATTGCTACAGATGTTATTCTACTGTATCAAATATGTGTAGCCGAATAAATAATCTATACTTCACAGTTGATGTGATTGAAATCCATTCTTGTGCACATTGGAACCTTAAGTTACATACTTGGGAACCGCCTTGATTACATTATTACACATCGATCAGCCATCAGCTCATAAATATAATGACGAGAACGTTGGACGGACGTTTTATACATTGGAGCTCTAGCATATACAGTAATGGTATAGAGTATTTAGTGAACAAAATGAATGAAATAATGTTACACCAATAATAAACAAATGAACCCCATCATAAAAACCACAACTTTTACATGGCAACTTATGCAAATATTTGCTGAATTACCATCTCTGCATTCCCATTATACTGTCCAAGAAGATGAATGGCATCAGCCCTGGGTAAAGCAAGAAACTCCTGAACCCAACCACAAATAAATCACATCATAACAAAAGAATATAGAATGCCGCATTTCCTACCAAATATAACTTAAAAGTACTTACCATGACCTTAAGTATTGCATTTTCATCACAAACATCTCTAGATGACGCTTGCATAGGACTGCTACCATCTTCTGAGGTTCTTGGACCCAAAGGTTTTACGACTTCGGAAGAACCATGAGTACAACTATCTGAATTTGATTTCAATAGCACACTGGAAGTAGAAAGCGAAGATGGGTTAACTTCCTTCAAGGAATCAATCTTCAGAATACTTTCAAACCTATCCTTGCACATCTGAAGTTTAAACCATTCACTGTGAGAATGAAGTGTGGCTCTCATCAACTTCATTAGTTGGGGCTCTTCAATACCAAGTCTCCTGCCAAAAGCAACCTGTCGAAAATGTACAATACACTCATATCACTGGATATTTGCAGATAACAGAACGCATAGTGTATTTTGTTCTCTTCCTCGTAGAAATGTTTTGAAGGGTTACAAGGTTTATCTAATATCTCCATTAAATCACTATTTTAATACTATTGTCCTATTCTTTACCGCTCACGTGTTTAACTATCTCATATTATATTTAGCATGTATGTAATAGAAAAAGTGGTCGCATATGGGTCAGTGGTCTACAGATGGAAGCATAACAAACAAGAAAAATAAAGCTGCATCTAAAAAAACCTGTTCCAAATCAAAATGGTAAATGGTCGTTGAAATCCAAAACTTCTTTTCCACCTACAGCTATAATGCCTATGCGAAATATTTAGAATCAGAATTTGGCACCAAATTTTGCGACTGCAACATGATAATCCTCCTCCTATTTTACATGTTTTCTCGAGAAGGAAGAAGAATGCGAGAGATGCTAGCGTTGCTGACTAAAAATAAATTGTTAGTTCGTTATTCACCATGTGAGGGATGTTTATTCGTTAGTTCATAAGCCTAGGCGTTGAGTAGTTTATAAGCTTTTAAATTTTTTGTTATTTCATTATCTGAGTATTGATTAGTGATTGGTCATTCTCCCTGGAGAATTAAGGAGAGTTGGGGAATAGCACTAAATCTTCCCTTAGTTTTAAGTTGATAAATTGATAGAACCAATCAAAATTGGTACTAGAGACAGTAGGGATGATCACGAGGGCTAACGCATTCGAAAGAGGCATTGAGGATGCCGGTGAGTATTAAAGCCTTACAAGCACTAAATCTGCAATATATTGATATCGATGGAGAGAATTACAACCTAAACCTGATTTTATGGTACCCAGGAACATCAGGTGGCGGTGGAGGTTCGGATGGATGCGTAATTGATAGCGTTTCGCAAGGAGTTGCATGCGTCGATCGCACTTGCATTGGGTTCACAATCCGAGTTGAAGGCGAGACGATTCTCGTGGACGATGGCGTCTCAAGTGAGGCGATTGGGTTGGCAAAGGGTGCAATAGCCAAAGGAAAATGAACTGTGGATTCAGTTTCGGTGGGTACGGGTCCGGTTCGAGAATTGGGGGGAAATTCTACTCGTGTGGGCAGTGACAATTCGCACCAAGTTGGGGTTTGGCCGAGGCAGTTTCGATGGGTACGAGAGGCAGAATTCAAGCTCCGACAATGCGGGATGTCCCATTGTTTGATATGAGACTGCATAAGCTCGAGGTTCCAGTATTCAAGAGGGGATTGGATGAAGATTCAGGAGGATGGCTACATCGGGTTGGACATTACTTTGTCGTTGACAGATAATCCGTAGCAGATAAGCTTGAGGCTACGGTGCTTTGTTTGGAGGGGAAAGCTCTTGATTGGCACCAATGGGAAGAAGATTGGTCTCCAATTAGTCGTGATAGAATTTTCAAAATTATTTTTTTGTTGCGTTTCCAACATATAGCTTAGGGAAATCGCTAAGCAAAACTGATACAATTACAACAACGGACGAAGGTGAGAGAATATCGACGCCAGTTTGAAAAGTTTTCGGCAGGAATGAAAGATTTGAGTGAAAATGTTTTAGAAGGGAAGTTTGAGAGTGGTTTGAAAGATGAAGTATAGCGTGAGATCAGAAAACTACGTCCGGTTGAGTTAAAAGCCAAAATGTTAATGGCTCAGTTAATCGAAGATGACTCAGAGGTACAACTTAAAAAAAGGGAATAGACATTCTGTAGCTCAATGACGATGAAGAGTAGTGTTTCAAATGTGGCTAGTAGTACTAATCAGCAGTAGGGGACCGACCTTCGATCTATAACGTTAACCCTATGCCGCACAAGTGGGAGTTCGTCTACAACCCTGACCACAGCTTCATCTTCAGGGCTTAAGGGTTTGTATAAGTGACTTTTTGATAGTGAGATGCGTACAAGAAAGGATAGGGGAATGTGAATTCGTTGCGATGAAAAGTTCTTTCAGGACATCGCTGTAAAAAGAAAGAGTTGCAAAATTTGCAAGTGGTGGTGGATTGTGACGAAAATAGGGAAAGCCTTGTGGAAGAGGAGACTCGTCATCCTAAGGAAGAAGAGAAAATGGGCGAGGCTGAGACAGAGGGACGTGAAATGGCAGCGTTGTCATTAAATTCGTTGGCTGGATTGAGTTCTCCAAAAACCTTGAAACTTGGGGGGTTGTGCAGGGGAAGGAAGTTGTTCTAATTGATAGTGGTGCGACACGCAATTTTATTTTGGAAGTGGTAAGAATGCTCAGGTTGCAAATTCATCCCTCTGGGGACTATGGCATTGTGTAAGGAACGGGAGGTTCAATTAGAGCAGCGGGTGTTTGTAAAGTAGTGGTGCTAACGGTGGCAAATTTGATCATTGTACATGTTTTTTCCCCTTGCCACTAGGTAGTGCAGAGGTGATTTTGGGAGTAGCATGGCGGGAAACATTGGGAAAAACTGAATTTGACTATCGTCTGTTGCAAATGCAATTTCAGGTTGCGCAAGAGGTGGTGCATCTGCAAGGTGACCCTAGTCTAGTCAAAGCTCAAATTTCTCTCAAGTCGATGATGAAACAATCGATGGTGCATCTACAAGGTAACCTTAGTCTAATCTGCGATGCTATATTGAAAATTTGAAAATGCTAAAAGTTTAGTTGGAAAGAGCACAACAACAGATGATAAAGGTGGCTAACGAAAAACGGTAAGAGGTAGAAGGGGAATACGTGTACTTGAAACTACGCCCTATCATCAATTAACGATTAGAAGGTATAAGTACCCAAAGTTAGCACCACATGTTATCGGGTCATACCGCATAGCAGCAAAAGTGGGAAAGGTTGCATATAGGCTCGAGCTGCCAGCAGAAGTTAGGATTCATCCGGTTTTCCATGTGTCTCTATAAAGGACAGTGGCAAGAACTAACTTGCTCGTCTATCCGGCACCAGCGACTATTGGGACATACTTAACCTTACCATATTGCCCAGATAAAATTTTGGGAGTGAGGGAATGCACGCTGCGTATAGATGACAAAGAGGTGTTGATACTGTGGGAAAATGGATTACCTGAGGAAGCAACGTGGGAGTCTGTTACGTATATGCAGAAATAATTTTTGAAATTCCACCTCGAGGACAAGGGGGCTTTGAGACGCAATGAAGTGAAACATAGTCTTCTGGCCATCTTCATTAATTTCTCTCCTTCTCATGTGAAACATAGTCTTCTTTCCATCTTCATTAATTTCTCTCCTTCTCTCCATGGTGTGTTTTAAAAAGTCCAAGGCGCATTGAGACGCAATTACCCTCTGGAGCCTGAGGCGCAAGGCGCACCAAAAGGCGAGGACTATTTTACTTAAAGCACACTATATAAAAACACATGCAAATATGTGTGTGTACATATGAATAATACATGCACAATCCAAACACGTTCATGGAATGAAACAAAGATTCAACTATTAACCTTCATTTCAAGAAATGAAGTTTAACTAAGATTAATATATAAAAACATTGATTAACCTTCATTTCATAGAAAGAAATGAAGTTTTAATCAAGAATAATATATAAAATATACATCAGTTATTTAAGATATTTCAATACCTTAAAAAACTTATCTCATGCTTTGAATGGCCTAGGTGCACCTTAGGGCTTCAAGAAAAGCACCAAAAGGTGCAGCACGCACCTTATTAACAGCGCCTCCCTTTCCAAGGCAAGGCATGAAATGTGCCTTGCACCTAGGCACGTGCCTGAGTGCGCCTGATTGAACTTTTCAAACACTTCTCCATGTTTAAGAACGAGCCATTGTTAAGGTAGTTTGTAATTAAATTGATACTCTTATTACTAATATTCCAAAGGTAACGGTGGGAAACTAATTCCTAAATAGGTGATCACCAAGAATTGATCTTAGAACCTAAGCAAATATAATTTATAAGGCACTAATTAAACCACTAGGCCAATCCATGATGGTTCTGTCTTGAATTGCTTTTGAGATTGATAAGAATCTCATCAACAGACCTTGGTGTTGTAGTAGCCTAAATAAGTCACCCAAATAAAATTTCTTGGAAAGGGGCTGTAGTAACCCAAATAATCACCGCTTTTGAAGCATATCATTCTGTACTTTGCCTAATCAACGCTTCTCATCCAAAAAATGTTTTAAATTGTGCATTCCAATTTTCATTGATATAGATAGTATTGAATAATTCTTCTCTATCACTCTACTTTCTCTATCCCATAATTGATCTAATCTCAGTGCATGTGAACTCATCCTATGTCTCTTCACCTCTAAGCCAACTAAGAGCTGCTCCTAACAGTAGCAACCATTCCCTGCCCTCTTCAACCTTGGGTGTCACAGTAACAGCTCTAAAAACACCAAGTTTATTAATCAAGATAACCCAAAATTAATCCAAGACGAGAACAGTAGGATAATCAGATCAGAGTCAGACTTCGATAAAAGAGAAGAAAAGACTCCTGAAAAAGGACAGCTCCAGTCAAGACATTGAAAAGGAGATTCTACAATTTATTAGACAAACTAATCTACCTAGATGACCTCAATCTCTTGGTCCAATCTCTTTGTCCAGTTTTTTCTGGGAACCAAAAATAAAAATGTGAGGTCGATCCAATATTCAAAGATGTACTGAAAAACAAAAGTTCTGGAACATCTTATATGTATTGCTTTCATATAAATTTCATTCTCAAGTTTGATGCTTTTTTTATATCTGAGTCAGTGACTGTCCAAGCCAACTTGCACGTATCTCGACTAATGTTCAAGGGACATACTACCTAACCCTACAACCTTTGGATGTCAAAGAAATTTGAAGGAAATTAATTCTTTGATAGATGGTCACCATAGATTGGACTCATCACCTCTTAGCTTCCTAAGGTCCAAGTTCGAAGCTTTTTTCATCTTTGAAACACAGGCTATACAAGCTCCCAACTCCTTCTCTTTCTAGTCATCCTCAATTAATTGCTTGTACAAAATGGATGACGAAGTCATGAATCACTTATTCATCCATTCTAATTTTGCTGCTTAAAAGGGTGGTTGTGGCGCTCCTTAAAGCGGAACACCATTTAAACTGGTGCAGTTTCTTTGACAAGTCCATTCATTAAAAAAGGTACCCTGCCAAAACAATACACCTACTCCTCTACTTGATACCTGTCAGGTATCAATCCGACCAGCAAGAAAAACAACTAAAAAACACACCACGCACACAAATCCAGGAATGATCCACGGAGAATGATTTACTTAGTAGGAAACGTTAATACAGAACTAGTGAGTGTTCTAACACAAAACTAGAGTAGTTACAAGATACTAGCTACTCAGCCATTTGAGAGGGCTGGTGGCTCTCCTACTCAAAAACTCCTCTGAAATTCTGCTTGCCTTCGAGAATGTTTTTCCTTCAGATTAATACCTCTATGCTCTAGCTTTTTGGGCACCACCTTTTCATTCCCCCTATCTCCTGTACCTCCGCTCGACGATCCAGCATCCTTCTCGTCTCGCTTTCCCCTCCTGACATAAGTACGAATGATAGGTGGGGTCACAGCCTCTTTGTCTGTCCCAACTAATTCTTCAACTTCTATTTTTTCGAGGGCTTTTTTCTCTTTACGAGCGTGGGTATGCCACATCGGTGGTCTTATAGTACCCCCCGGGGTCAAATACACCTTGTCCTCAAGGTGAAAATCAGGGAACTGCTAATTCATGTACTCAACTTCTTCCAATGTTGCTTTACAAGTTCTTGGTAATTCCATTTCACAAGTCATTCTACCTCAAAGGAGTATTTATTCATTCTTATCCCCAATACTTCTTCGGGCACTGCCATCCATTCAAGACCCTCATTCAACACCGTGGTGTCTGTTTGGACTCAATACTTGGATCCTAAGCATCTTTTTAGCTAAGACACATGAAATACATTGTGGATAGATGCTTCCGGAGGTAATTCAAGTTTGTAAGCCACCTTCCCAATCCATTCTTTGATCCGATAAGGCCCGAAAAAATTCGATGTTAATTTATCATAGTGTCGTTTTGCTATAGATCTCTGTCGATATGGAGGTATCTTCAGAAAGACCTTATCCCCTTCATTATAACTAACTTCCCTCTTTTTCTTATCAGCATAACTGTGCCAGATGCAATCGTTCCTTCAGAGCTGCCGAAACTACGTCGCATTCTATTAGCTGTTGTTCCCCCGCGTTATTTATAGTCTTGTATTCCCCGATACTATTGGGGGTGGGGGTCGTCCATAAACGATTTGGAATGGTGTGGAATTGATTGAAGCGTGGTAGTTGGTTTTATACCAGAACTCCGCCCACGGCATCCACGCACTCCACCGTTTTGGTTTATAACTGTAGAAACATCGCAAGTATACCTCCAAACAGTTATTCACTTTCAATTTGTCCATCTGACTGGGCGTGGAATGTTGTGCTCTTCCTCAGTTGTGTCCCTTGACTCTTGAATAGCTCATTCAAAAAATGGCTGATAAATATCGTGTCTGTATCAAATACTATCGAACAAGGAAACCCATGGAGTCGAACTACTTCTTGGATGAACAGGGCGGCAATATCCTTTATTGTGAAGGGATGGCTCAGCATGATGAAGTGAGCATATTTACTCAATCTGTCCACTACCACCAGTATAGCATTCTTCCCCCTTGGACACGGGTAAACCTTCTATAAAATCTATCGAAATATCCTCCAAGATTCGGTCAGGTGCGGCTAATGGTTAGAGTAAGCCAGTGGGTGTTAGAGCTTCCGTCTTGTTCGTGTTCCTTTGGCAAATTCGACACTCACTCACATATCTTTCACGTCCGCCTTCATCCCCTTCCAAAACATTTCTCCCGTCAATCGTTTATAAGTGCGTAGGAATCCTGAGTGTCCTCACAAGACAGAATCATGATATGTATGCAGAATGGTTAGAATGACAGTCGACTTAGCTAATAAGACTATCCTCCGTTTGTAAAATAGCCTACCCTGATCCAACGAATGTTTGGGAATGCTGTCGAGATTATCCTTCAATGATTCCATGATTTCAACCAACAGTTCATCCCTTCGAGCTTCGTCCATGATCTGTTCCATATCCACCAATGAAGGAACAGACAGTATTTTCAATTCAGGTTCTATTATTACTCGTGATAATGCATCGACCGCCTTGTTTTCTAATCTGAGGTGATACTCGATTTGAAATCATAACCCACCAGTTTAGTTACCCACCTCTGATATTCTGGTTGTATCTCTGTTTGATCGGTTAGATAACGTAAAGCCCGTTGGTCCGTCCTAATGGTGAACTTCCTGCCTAAGAGATAATGCCTCCATCGCTGAACTGCTAGCACAATGGACATAAGCTCCCGTTCATATATAGATTTCGCCTTGGCTGTGTCTGTCAACTTTTGACTGAAGAAAGCTACGGGCTACTTGTTTTGAGACAACACTGCTCCCAATCCATATCCTGATGCATCAGTGTCCACCACGAAAGGTGTGGAAAAATCAGGGAGGGCTAATATCGGTAGCGTGACCATTGCATTTTTAATATCTGAAAGCTTGGGTTGATTCTTCCGTACACACGAAGGCATCTTTCTTTAACAATTAAGTTAGGGGCGACACTATGGTGCCATAACCCTCCACAAATCTTTGGTAAAAGCCTGTCAAGCCTAAGAACCCTCTCAACGATTTGGGAATAGGCCAATGGACCAGCTCTTATTTTCTCCGAGTCAGCTTCTACTTCAGCTTCAGACACCCAGTGTCTCAACTACTCGCATCTGGATTGGGCAAACACACACGTCTATTTATTCGCATGCAGGCCATGATCCTTCAACGTATTGAACACCGCCCACAAATGCTTCTCATGAGACTCGCTCATCAGGATTGTAAACTAGAATATCATCAAAAAATACTAATACAAAATGGTGTAAAAAATGATGAAAAACCTAGTTCATAAAGCATTGAAATGTGGCAGGAGCATTAGTGAGGCCAAATGGCATCACCGGGAATTCGTAATGCCCTTCGTGGGTTCTGAATGTCGTTTTCTCCACATCCTCTGAGTGCATTCGTATTTGGTGGTATCCATATTTCAAGTCGATTTTAGAAAATATTTTTGACCCGTGAAGCTCATCTAAGAGTTCTTCTATTACTGGAATCAAAAATTTGTTGGATATACTCTCGCAGTTGAGTGCCGGTAATCTACACAGAATCGCCAACCTCCGTCTTTCTTCTTAACTAACAGAACTGGGCTGGAGAAGGGATTGTGACTCGGCCTGATGATTCCGACCCTCATCATTTCCTCAATCAATTTCTCTATCTCTGTTTTCTAGGCATGGGCGTATTTTAAGGCCTTGCGTGGATCGGTCCTTGTCCCGCTTTGAGCTCAATGCGATGATCTACGCCCCGCGGGGGGTAAGCCTGTTGGGGTGTCGAAGATTATGGAGTATTCCTCTATGAGATTCTTGATTATACGCGGTATCTCATTTTCGTCCCCTCTTGTACTATCGGCCACTCCGGCGCCTTCTCCTTCCACATTTGGTTTGCACACTCCTACTAAGTACCATTGGTCCATCTTAGTCCATGCCTTGTGCAACATTTCCAGCAAAACATCCACCCTGGTGAGCGACAGATACCCCTTCAAGATTATCAACTCTCCTCCCAACTCATACTTCATGGTCAAGGTAGACCAGTCAGCTTCCATCTAGCCAATCTTTCTGAGCCATTGCATTCCCTATATCATATCTACATTTCCCAGCTCTAGTGAGAGGAACTCTTCATGCAACCTCAATCCTTGTAGTTATAGCTCGATACACTTACATATTCCCTTACCCTTTATCACCTCGTTTGTCCCCATAATCACTCCATAATGTGCAGTTTTCGTATAGCGCCATGGCAGATCGTCGGCTAACTTCAACGAGATGAAATTATGCGTTGCACCGCAATCGATAAGCACTATGAATTCTCGGCCCCCTACACTACCTTTCAACTTCATGGTTTCGGGGGTTGTTAGGCTTATGACCGAGCGAATGGCTAGCTCCGCGCACTCCACCATTTCTTCACTATTCTCTTCTTCAATATCTTGCATGGACTCCCCCTTTTCAACTTATACTTCACCCTCTTCTGTCACCAACATGATTCGAAACTCTCTATTATCTCTGCTCTTGCATTTATGGCCAACGAAATTTTTTCGTCACATTTCAAAGAGAGTCCTTTCTCTCTTTTCAACTAATCTTTGGCGTCGTGTAACTGCCGTGCTGATCCCTCTCTCCTTATTCGGCCTCCTTTCTCCGGAATAGTAATGGCTCTGACAAGAAACGTGTCACTCGCCTTTTGGGGTCGGGCTGCGAAAACTATAGGTGTTTGTGTTGAGCCGACCACCACTAGTCGTAGTTGTCTTAAGGCCCTTATCTTCCACCCTGCACTGGTCGTCTAAGACTTTGGTTGTTCCATCATATCCTCAAGCCCTTTGGGTTTTCGGCTCGTGACATAGGCTCGTAGTTTTTCCGTAAGCCCATTCAAGAACACGCTCTCGAGTACTTTTTCCTCCAAGTGTGGTAAAAGCACCGATAACACTTCAAACTGGTGTGTATACTCGTCTAGCTTCCCTTCTTGTTTTACGACTAGAAATCGTGCGCAAAGTGTTCCTTCCTGAGTAGGTCAGAAATGCACATACAGTCCCCATTTGAGCTCCCCCCATGTCGTGATCTTCTTACGATTGTTGACCCATTGGAACCAATCCACCGCTACTTGTTCAAAACTGAGAACGGAAACATTTACCTTCTCTTGCTCTAATAAGTGGTGTATGTCAAAATACTGCTCTGCTCGAAATATCCACGAGTCCAGACTCTCCCCCGTGAATATAGACATCTCGAGCTTTTTAAATTTTCCTTTATCCCCCATTGTGGTCACCTGAGGTGCCCCCGTTTGCTCGTCAACTTCATCCCCTCTTGTTGACTCCGCCGCTTCATCGACCTTCTTCTTCAATTTTTGGCTCGAACCTTCGAATACTGACGACTACCCGACTGCCTTCCCACTCGTCACGTCCTCTGCCAACTTACTAATCGTTTTCTGGTTCTCAGTCACCCCCATGCTTGGCTTCTCAATACTCTTATTGATGCATCTCAAAAACTTGCTCAGTTCTTCCATTTTCCTATCAGCCCTGTCCATCCTTTCCTCGAGTTATCGCTGCGCCATTCCTCTTGTCCTCCCCAGGATTGAAACGTCCTCTGATACCAATTTGTCAAGTATCGATCCGACCTGCAAGAAAAACAACTAACAAACACACCACACACACACAAATCCATGAATGATCCACTAGAGAATGATTTATTTAGTAGGAAACGTTGATACAGAACTAGAGGAGCGTTCTAACACAAAACTAGAGTAGTTACAAGATACTAGCTACCCACCCATTCGAGAGAGCTGGTGGCTCTCCTACTCAAAAACTCCTCCGAAATTCTGCTTGCCTTCGAGAATATTTTTCCTTAGGATTAATACCCTTGTGCTCTGGCTTTTTGGGGACCACCACCTTTTCACTCCCCACTATCTCATGTGCCTCCGCTCGACGATCCAACATCCTTCTCGCCTCGCTTTCCCCTCCTGACACAAGTACGAATGATAGGTGGGGTCACTTTTTCTTGTCTGTCCCATCTAATTCGTCAAATTCTATTTCTTCGAGGACTTTTTTCCCTTTACGAGCGTAGGTATGCCACACTAGTGGTCTTACAATACCAAAACCTTATCTCGGTCAATGATAATTCTAATCAACTTTTTCATAGATTTAAAACTTTATACAGAAATCAAATCGTTTTCTTTTTCTTTCACTTGCAACTAACCACAAATATAGTGGCTATAAGAACTGCAATGCGGATTTACCTCCCTATGAAGACATCAAGGAACTTCTGCATCTTTAACTTAGCACAAATGTATACAAGGTCTAATTACACTATAAAGACACCATGTTCGCAATAGATAATTGACAAAGTAGCCAAGAATGAAAGCACATACTTTTACAGGATGTCACGGTAGTTATAGAATGTCAGCACATACTTATTATAAGCAATGAAAATGCTATTCTAGTGATCAGTAATATATATATTTTCCCCTTCAAATATAGTGGCATCTATAGTTTCACACCATACCTGAAGAGAATTAGCAAGAGCATTAATAGGGAAGCCTTTCCCAAGAAAATCTTCGTTGGGCAGGAGCAAAGCCAATAAAGTCTCTTTTAGTTGCTTCAACAAGGAAGGATCATTAGCAGCTAACGGGCCTAAGTGAGTGCGTGCAACCCTCAAAGAACTAGAATAATCACCAGAACTAACCAGCTTCAAAAATTCAACCTGTAGCCATAGGAACAACAAATATATTGCAAAAAATACTTTTAATGAGTTCAACAACAATTGGGGAATAAGACATTGGAACCCATGACCAAGAAACATTATATTCAACAACAAAAAATCCAATTTTCAATGTTAAAAAGATAATAAATACATTGGTTTCAAGAAACATTTATTAAGCCTCTACTTCCAAACTTGAGCCAAGTGAAAATACACAACCATTCTCCTCAAACCGCATACTCATATACACTTCCATCATTGATGGCTAGCTAACAGTGCAGTAAGAATGACGAGTATTAAAGGAAAACCCACACTTAACCTCGTTACAATCAATTTACCTGCTTAAGTTGGAATAGGAAAACGGGATTTTGTACAAAAAAGTTTGGATCCAGGTTGCTAATTTCTTCCACAACCTCTGCAGCCAACCTTTTACTTGTCAGTTCTCTAATGCCCAAGAAAATCTCATATTTATCCTCCTTTACTGTAGATTCTAATGGCAAATGCTTTTCAAGGTTCTGCAGAACACATTTAGTCAGATTTTTTCATTACATGAAATAAAATATTGGTAATGGATGTACCTGTTGTTCCTTAGACATGGTCGTACTGGCCACTGTTGTAGTGCTAAGTTCTTGTTTACTGCATCCGGTGTAAGACGCATCATGAAGTTCTCTATCATCGTGTCTTCCTCTCCATCTCTTACGCTTGCTTCTTTCTGCAATCCCACGATTCTTGTTTGCTTGTAATGCTCTTGAATTTCCCAAGTGAATTGAATCACTAGTGCTACAGTCTTCACGATTGAACGTTGGTTCCGACGCATATCGTAATTCAGCCTCATTACCTTGCGAACTAGTCACATCAGCAGTATTTTCAGGAGAGCTATCCACACGGCAATTATTGACAGAAATTTCACCATCGGAAAGTTTACTCGTTGCATAGTCCACTTCAAAAGAAGTGTTCCTTGATGAACAATACTCCAGCTCTGATTGATTAACTTTTGATGAACTAGAGACATTCTGCATCCCTGATTATCAAGAAATGACATACAGGTTTAGAAGTGATAAAATCTGATTGATAAAAAAAATAATAAAATAAAATTTAGTTTTACCAGAGAGAACTCCACGACCAGAATCCACAATTCCTCTATAGATGCAATACTCACGAACAAGCTCATCAAGTACAGAAAGGTCCAATTTCATCCGGCACAACTCGTTCTGTGATATGCATATAAAAACTTATATAATCAATGTTACGGCCCCACCCATATAATAAATACAGAAATATTCTAGGAGTAAAACAAGTATTGTGGAGGAGACAAGTGGTTAGTGTGTACTTCGTTGATGAGGTGGTTATTTTGTCGTGGAAGTGAGGTTATTATTTTGTAGGGAAAGGAATATTGTGGGTATAAATAATGTAAGGAAAGGAAGAGAGCCTTATGTATGCTTTTTGGTAAGGTTAAAAGACCTAGAGAGGAGACTTGAATGCACTAGGTAGTACTTGTTATCGCTGTCCCTTTTAGCTTGTTCTACCGCTATTGTTGTGATAGGAACAGCTATCAATTTTATTAATTTGAAACCCTAAGGCTTTCGAGAGGCCTTGGAACTCTCCTAATTTCT
>JBBMEG010000024.1:3551982-3562644 GCA_037832605.1 Cyclanthera cordifolia
AGACGATACTGCCCTCCTGTCTTTCATTCAGAGCTTCTGCCTACGCGAATAAACCCGTATAGCCGGAGTCGTATCATGTTGATATTGATGAATGTCATTCACTAGATATTGAAGAACTCACAATATCCTAGTCAGTGTTATTAAAATCATATGATACACAATTTGTATTGTATGACTTGAAAAGAAATGAAGGGAAAACGTTTCAAGTCTGTCATTGAAACGTAAACACTTAAATCGTACGATTCAAGATTTGGAACCGCATGATTCTTGGTTGAATCAGAACAATTCCGTTGTGCATACCTGAAAATATTAAGAAAGAAAAAAAAAAAGAACGAGCATCTTGAGTTTCCGGCAAGATCGACTACCGTCTTGAGTTACCGGCACTGGAGAAGTTTTATGCTTAAAGAAGATGAAAACTGAAAGAAGAAGACAAGGAGGAAGGGTCGAAGAAGAAAGATAAATTAAAAAAAATAATAAAAAGAAAGAGAGAGATATTCTGATATGACACAATGCTTAGAGAAGAAGAAGAAAACGCTTTTTTATTAATTGTCGGACACATTTTAACAATACATTAACACATTTTAACATTACATTCATTAACATGGGAAGATGAAAGGCTGGATTTGAGAATTTAGATAAAAACGAATAAAAAATTAGATGGCTGAAATTCAAAATTGGGCCTGTAACTTTTTAGTTATATTAGAAGGTGAAATTGAATTGGTCTTAAAGAAAATGAGGTCCAACTAAACCATTTTTTCCACTTTCCTATTTGTAATATTTCTTGATTATATATACACATGTTTATTTAAATATTAATAAATAAAAATAAAAACTTACGATATACAAAATGTTACGAAACACGATGCACTAAATTTTAATTTCAATACACGTTAGGTTTTATGAGTTAACAACCTTAATCCTAGTGTTTATCCATTGTATTGTGTTCTTGATGTTTTTCTGCTTGTTACAGAAACGTTAGATATCTGATACCTAACACAATGATACAATCATGACACTGAAACAAAATGAATAATACTACTTCAATTGCCAAGATGAAAAAAAAACAAAGAGAATATTGGACAATAATATACCAACTACCATTCCGCATGTTTGGAAAACCAAGAGATCAGAGCAATAGCAAGGGATTCTACTATCATCCAATTGGGTTAGGCGGTCTAGTTGGTGAGAATAGAAGAAGTGCGCAAAAGTTAGCCCGAATGCTGGCGGTTATAAAAAAACGTTTTCAAATGAACTAAATTTTCAGAGTAAACAATGAACTCTCGAAATTATTACGGATTTACATAACGTAATTTTTTAAATGAACATGCCCTTGCCTTATAATTCTCAATGTTTCCATCCACCTTATATTCCAATATGAAAACCCATTTCTATTCACCAACCCATGAAGTCAGAGCTACGTGTGCCATGCTAGTATCAATCACAAGCATGCCCTCCAATAAAGTTATGGTTCAAACTGCCTAATGCAACACTACAGCATAGAGTACGTTAAGCACCAATACACGAGGGTTTGCATTAATTGAATCTAATAACATAACATAGAGATTAGAAATGATAAATTCTAAGCATTCACATAGATTCTAACCTGGAATGCATGAAACAAATCACCTTCGGTGAATCTCAAGCTATCAATTGCCCCCTGTCTTGTTAGCTCTACAGCATGTGCAAGAGCTTGAATGTCCACCTGCACTCACATCAAGCACAAAACTAAAAGGCCGAGAAAATAACAACTCTTGTACCACACTACTAGGTGGAACCAGACTTCTAACCTCATCAAAGGGAGGTGCTTCATACAGGCTCTCCTTAGGTGTCGCAGGTGGATCACGTTCATCAAGAAGCAACCTCTCAGTGAGATCTGATATGGGAGATGACACACCTTCACGGAAGCAAAATCCTTTATGTATGCTGCAAGAAAGAGCAAAGGCAATACAAGAACTTAAATTTCATATTTGCAAACTTTCATCGAGCAAGAAGCCCATTATGAAAGGAAAAATGAAGAAAAAAACCTTATCAAGTATCTCAAAGTCATTGAGAACACTGGATCATATGCTTGCATATGAGCTCGCAGGACTGAGGCCATTAATCCAGCAATATCAAACCTTCTCCTTTCAGACCACTGAAACATGAAAAAAGAAATTTTTTATAAGAAAATCATTTACAGACGGAAAACTGAAAGCAGTTTAGAAGTCCACCATGTTCAAACCATTGAAAAATAACATATTGCATCTACAACTAAAAGTGTCATTGTAAACAAAGTTATTTGAGAATTATGTAGTTCTGACAGTCCAAATGATCAATTTAACAACATATTTAATTTAACTTAAAAATTAAAAAACACACAACATAACATAATAAGGAAAGCAATTATAAACGGTGAGATGTGAATTCACATCTCAAACGAAGATGATCAACATAAGGAAAAAAATTATAATTAGGCAACACAAGGAAAACAATTATAATTTGGAGATGTTTTTGGAAATTTGTTTCGGTAGGATCCCTTTGTAGTTTTCATTTATCAATAAAAGCTATGTATCCTATCAAAGAAGAGATTGATTTTCTAAAATAAAATAAACTTTCCTTCTCTCAAAAAAAATAATGAATCGCCGAAAGATGGCATCTCTGCCATGTAAAGAGAACCATTGAACAAAAGAAATTTTAAAGACACCAAAATTTTCCCTATTCTTGTCAAATTAAAAAAAACTATTTAATAAGATGTAGATTTTCTATGTACCTCCTATGCCTATTCTCTTCCAATCCGTCACCTTGACAATATCCAATACAATTCCACACCCTACACAACCAGAACATGGGGGAGCTCATATTTTCTGGGCAAAAAAATATACGTCCAGTAACGTACTGGACTTATAGAATGCCCAATGGACTTGAACCTAATTAGAGCGCATTCTTATCAATGCCAAGAAAAACTAACGTGAAAGATAAGGCTTCAGTTTGATTGCTTCATGAACCTTAAAGTAGCTAAATCCCTAGATAATAATGGACCATCTTTTCCTTCTTAGAATTTCACAGTGATGAGTGATGAGAGGGTACAGGAAGGGGGAAGTATGTCTGCCTTATAAACAAAAGGTTGCCCTACGAAAGTTGGAAGTATAAAATAGCCAAACACTAAAGCTTTGTTCGATAACCATTTGTTTTTTGTTTTTTGAAAATTAAGCCTACAACAACTACTCTAACCTATGAGTTTCCTTATTTGATATTTACATTTTACCTATGTTCTTTAAAAATCAAAAAAAAAAAAATGGAAACTAAAAAAAATAGCTTCCAACAAACTTGTTTTGCTCTTTAGAATTTGGCTAATTTTAAATACTTACTTAAAGGGAAGATGAGACTGTAAGGAATTCGAGTCAAAATAAAATGAAAAACCAAAAACCAAATGGTTATCAAAATCAGCCTAAATGTGCATTCTAACTATCAAGAACATGTGTTATTGGGTTTCCACCGGCATAGTCATCAATCACCGAACAATAGCCAAAATTACTAATGGTAATTCTCACGAAGTAATGTGAGAAAAAAAGTATTATCTACCTCATATGTCACTGGGGATGTTTGATTATCTTTGTCATAAATGAAGGCAAGTAGAACATGCTTGAACTCCTCATACGCTTCCTTCAACATAAATAGAAAAGAAATCAGCCAGAAGCACAAGAAGAAAAGTTAGTATTTGATTCAAAATTAGCAGAATGATTTTTTCCGCGAAGGATTCTAGACATCAAGTATCACTAATCAAGCGGTCATCAATTGGAAGGTAAACCTATGTTATCTGGACTCATGCAGTCATTAGTTATTCTATGATGTTATTTTCTTGGACATGATAAGACTTTCGGGTTCTTATGATCCTCTGTTTCTCTTCTTTCTTTTGTCACCTTTCTGTAGTTAGAGCTATTCTTTATTACACCAACTACAGAAAATTTCTTGAATGCGGCACCTCCTCTTGTACTTTTCATAATTCAACAGAAAATTTCTTTCTTTAAAAAAGACAATAATTATTTGCTCAGTCCAATAACCAGAGAAGATTTTCTTAACAGCATGAATTCAAAGCAAACGCCGTACCGGATATGCATCAAGAGCACAAGGAGCGAGAGCGGTCCGGAGGCATTGAATGGCCAAATCACGATCCTCTGCAGTCCCTTTTCTCAAAAGCTCAACAAATTTCTGAACAAAACAAACGCAGAAAAAGAAAATGAAAAAAAAAAACCCTCAAGGAATGGATTCAATATATCCTCATTTCCAATTATTGTATAATGCAGCAGGATCAAATATGAAAGGAAGCATGCCCTAATTAGCCAAAACAAGAAAACCCAAAACAAATGGAAGAAAAAAGGAATTGGCATAGTGAAGAGAAGGAGCAGAATTGGAGTAACCTGCTTCTGCAAGCGGAAAAGTAGTCTGCGATCGTCGAGAATGAAGGGCGCATGAAGGCGGAGGAGGTTGATGGCGCAATCAACATCACCGGCCTGTAGAGAGAGCCTGATTTGGCGGATGATGAGCCTGGAATGGTAAGAGGATGAGGAAAGCGAGGAAGGGAAAGGGAAAGGGGAAGGAGAAGAAGAAGAAGGTGGGGAAGAAGGAAAGGAATCCTCAATCAAATTCTCTGATCTAGCGAAATCGATGATCAGTGAATCGAGAGCTTCCCAGTTCAAGGGGATGGAATCCATTTCGAAAGAAGAAGGTAAGCTTGTGGATTTTAGAGGATATATGAGAATGAGGATTTGGAATTTTTGGTTTCGGTCGCGAATTTTGTGAGCTCAGGCCTAAGGCGGCGATGCAATCGGAATCGAATTTCAAGGCTGTAATAAATGCCACGTGTACTTTACGGCTTTAGACTCTTCCACAGCCAACTGTCGGAGACCGAAACTCTTTTTCATTTTACCTATCGCCATATTTTCACCATTTTATCCATATATATATTCCGTCTTTACCGCTCTCTCCTTAAAATTCAGTCTAAAATTTTTTAAAGTTTAACAAAATATTATATTAGTCAGTAAAATATTTGTGGTGGTAAACTATTAAAAAGCTTGAACTACAACTCTGTGAATCAAACGAAAAAAGCAAGGGCTCCTTCCGTTTTGGATTAACTAGACCTATAGGTGAACCTTGTTACAGTCACGCAGGAAGAAACCAATATTTTCCGTCTGTAAATCAGAAAGAGAAAATTATCAAGGATATCCAGTCAAATCAAACCCAATTTCAGAGCGCTTCGTCACGAAGTGGGGTATTTTGACTTGATTTTAGTTTTCATTTGTGAGACAAAATGTTCCGATAAAATTGCAACAAAAGTTAAAAATAGATTGTAATTTTGATAGTTGTTTCTATGTTCCCTCGGTTGGTTTAACCAGAGGGCTTTTGCTTCTGTGAAACAAAGCCATGGTCCTCGGTTCATCAGGACACATTGACGTACCTATTAATAAAAATTAAGATTTGTGGCTATTTACGGGGTTCTATGGAAATTCTAATGTGATAAAGTTATTATTGATCATCTTAATTACCATATTCATCATAGGCCTATCTTAGTCTCTTTTAGCTAGACTTCTAGCATTAGATGCTTGGGTAGGCATATGGAAAAGATTATTCGTTTTGAAGATAGCTGGGTTAGTTTTCGTGAATGCAAAAATATCCTGTCCCATTGGAATCATCTTGATTTGGTAGAGATTTCACTACCTCTGAGGTTTTACATGCCCTTTCAAGTCTTGCACCCTTCAAGCGCCCAGCCGAGATGGCATTATGCTCTTTACTTTCAAAAATATTGGGGTACTATTAGTTTTTTTTTAATCAAAGAATCATATAAATACTGGATTCTCGCGTGATAAACTTTTGGTCAAATTTGACATTTGAATCAGCAAGGTTTCGGAGGTTTGCGTTTGAGCATTCTAAACAAAGGCGCTGATTTTGTCCTTTAAACCACACTTTCATTGTCTTATTCCTAAATCTCAAAACCCAAGCTCAATGAAATTTTTTTTGGCTCATTAGCCTATGTAACACAAATTACAAAATCATCGCTAAAATGGTTGCTACTATAATGAAAGGAAATATGAACAAGATTATTTATTCTCGAGCGCTTCATCATTGATAATGTATCTATTGGGTTTGAATGTATCCACTCCATCAACTTGAAGAAAAATGGTAAAATTGGTTCGACCACTTTTAAACTTGATACGTGCAAAGTAATTGACCAGGTTGAATGGTCTTTTATTTTCAATATCATGCACAAAATAGGTTTTAGTGACTGTTTTCTCCTTGCCCTTAGAGCTCTCAACATTGTCTTTTTTGTCAAACTCATTGACTTCCAAAGCATCAAATGGTCCTTCTTCTCTTAAAATAGCTTGTAGAAAGTAAAATTGATTTTGAACTAAGTCTATCTGTTGTTGAAGGTGAAGAATGAATGCTTTCTGAATCTTCTTTGCTCTGAATCGTGTAATAGGTTCAAGGAAAACTTGTGGAATTCCATGATCCTTATCAGTGGTTTAGTTGCAACACGTGCTAATGTTGTTGAAAAGAAATTAGAGAGATGAATTGCTTTCTTATAATCATTCTACTATTGTAGCACCTATTTTAAATGATGTGTGTGAGTTAGGGGAAAAGGCACCAAAGGTCAAGACAAAAGCATTTGATTTTATTGAAAAAGAATATTGTAAAAAATTATGTGAGAGAAAAGTATGAGAATACTTTTTGGCCTATAAAGAAAAATGAGAGAAAAGTCAATAAAGTGAGCTTGTCTCAAAAAGCAAGTGAAGTTAAATATATTTTGTTTTCAAAGCAAAATATTTTTAATCTTTTATATAAGGGAACTTGTTACCTAACGGATGAGCTCAAACCATCTTTCTCTAGTGTTTCTTTTGAGTTTTTACACGAGGCGGAAGATCTTATACACGTATTCAACCAAAGAGTCCATCTAAAGTCAACAACAACAATAAACACAATGGCAACTCTTTTATTTTAAGGAGTCAAGAAAACTCAAGTTTAGATATCAATATTCTGTCCAAAATTAAGTATTACAAGCCATTTTTAAGGCCTAAATTTCGTGCATGACTTGGAATACAAAAGGACTAAAAAAACTCTTAAATACACTTTGTGGAAAATAAGACCTAGGAAGCCAAAAGTCAATTGTACATCAATTGAGAGGCTTAAATGCTAGAGAAAAAATGTTGATATGCTTTAAATACAACTAAAAAACTCATCTATAAAGTCTGTAGCAATTATGAGCTTGTTTGTTAAGCTTTGACATCAAAAAGTTCTAAAGTATGAAATATGGAAAAACTAGAATTTACTGCATTGTAAGTTATCAAACTCCAAAATCATTTTTTTTCTTGCTTCTTGTAATTGCTTTTTCATTAGAATAAAACAAGGTGGTTGTTGGATTTGTATCACCTAGTAGTTTGTATTTAAAGAACAAGCAATTTAATGTTAGACATTTATTGATATTTGCAGTTATTGATAAGAGTTATTATTTTTTATAAATTGCGCATTTAATATTCAAACGTCATTTAACCTTATCATATTAAATTGACTAATGTCGATATTACCATTGGTTATTTAAATGAACACTTGGACAAGTATGTGAGACATACAAGTATATCTAGTTCCAAGTTTATAACCTAAATCATCTATAGTATATGAGCTAAGGTTTGGGTGTCTAAGTCTTGGTAACACTGTTGGTGTAGCCCACTTTGCAAGAGTTGCAAACGACCTGATCCTGGTTGTTCATGTGGAGACATGTGAGTGAGGGCCGCCTATGTGAAAATAAGTTTTTGCATAAGACGAGACTATAAGTTTTATGATCCAGCTCGTATTTCCATTATATACTCGTATTAACTACTTCTCTAAGGATGATCTTATGTCGATGTGATCTTAATCCTGAGTGGATTTCGAATTATATACTCGTATTAACTGCTTTATGAAACCTTCCTTTGATGTCATGGGTGAGACCAATCAAATATCACTGGGTCAATAAGCCTTCCACGTTGGAGATTGTCGTAGTAAGTAGCTAGGAATGCAATGTCACTATAAGAAATTCACATCTTAACTGATTCCAGAGCTTGAACAAAAGAATTGCACCTTTTATTGGCCCAAAAGGATAATTGTTTATAGTGAGACAGTAAAAAACTTGTTCATTAGAGGAATCAGTGGTGCTTAAAGAGAAAGATGTAATCACAGGGAGAGAACAGACATTTTGACTTAGTTTTAAATTACAAACAAGCTCAAGAAGGAACATATCACACATGACCGATTATATACGTGGACGCTAACTTGTCCTATAGTGCAAAAGAGTTTAGCATATGCCTTTAGTGGAATAAGTCTAATATTAACGAAGAGGTATTAAATCTCACGTCGTTGTAGCTTTTAACCGATAGGTCCATCGATCCTCGGACTAGCTCATAACTGCTGGTACACTATTTCATTAGAGAATGAATTTGAGAAGTTTAAATTCATGGATTAATTATGTTGAACATAATTAATAGCCGTAGTAAGTTTAATAGTTAAACTTAATTAATTTATATTGTATATATTAATTTAATATTTATTAGATATATATTAAAGAGGAAAATTTAATTTATTAGATAAATTAATTATAAATAAGTATGAGATCATTATTAAGTTCTTAGTAATAAATATGTTAGACATATTCGGTTAATAATTATTGGATAATTATTATTAAGTTGAGAATTATAAATTAATATGTTGGACATATTAACTGGTTTAATAATTATTGGTAAATATTAAATTGAGAATATTAATTAATATGTTGGATATTATTGAGTTGATAATTATTAGATAATTATTAAAGTTGGAAATTAACATATTTTATTTAATAATATATTGAATATGTTATGATTTTGAAATTTATTGGATAAATATCAAATAAAAAAAAGGATATATTATAGAATTCGAAAATCCAACATATAAACTTAGCCTTTTCATTGTTTTCTTGGCTGAGATATATGAGATCTACGACAACATATAAACTCAGCCTTTTCTTTGGAACCATGTCAATGAACATACATCTTGTGAACATTTCACGTTGCAATGGCTAAGGTTATGGAGGACAATCCTTCATAGAACATGCTTCTTATCGTTGAATGATAAGAATAGTGTTAATATTGCTTTTCACGTAGTTTAGATTTTCTTCGGTTAAAATGTCAACAGACAATATCAAGATTAAGGATTTAGGCTTGTTGCTAGATTCTAAGCTAAAATAACATTTTAGTTTTATTGCCATTTAATAACGTCATTCATGGTTTTGACATGAAAATTATTTTAAAACATCTCAATTTTAAATTTAGGAAATCTTACTATTGATAAATAATTAATGTCGTAGTACAACTATAAAGATTTAGAGCAAGTGTCGTCAAATGATCGGTTAAATACTTCTTCCTAGTGTGAAACTCTTCTCAACCAGAAAGGTCAATATTAGGATAAATCTTATCCCTATGGTTTCATTTACCACTTTTTGATATTAAACTTAACTAAACTCTTTAACCAATTCCTTTATAGTGTAGCCCATCAATCCAGACATACTAATCTCTTTGAGTAAGTGTGTCGAATGATAGGTCAAGTACAAATTAAAATTACAGTCATATTCCTTTTGAAAAACTCGCATTGTTATTTACCATAGTGAATACATACCGAGAGGGTCGACTCAAAGTTGCCGACATGTAGCCCCACTAGGATCTCACGTGAATTTTTTGATGGAGATAGCAGGATCAGTTGACACCAATCTTTCTCCCACAATTTATTTTGAAATAGGTTTCCTTCCCACTCAGATGAACTAGGCTAATCTTGTGTATTCAAGTCCCAATCTTTTTACCTATATTGGTTAGATTGATCTTAATGTGAATTACCGAGTTTTTAAACTATAAACTAAACAACCTAATCACATTATTTGAGCATACACAAAGTGATCTATAAATCATGGCAATTTCAATCCTCAGGTCGTATTCTCAGGTAAAAGTGAAAAGTTGTCATCTTAAATACCTCTATCTTTCAGCAGAACCTTCTTTAGGCAAGATTTTTTTCCGACCAATTATTACATAATGAAATTTCTCTTTAATTAATCCTATTAAACTAATGATCTTTTATGATAGCAATCAATACTATTAAGTGATCTAATCACTTTTATGGATTATTAGTCTCTACTTCTTTTAAAACAAATTTTAAAAATTATATTCATTTTTATAGCGATTTAAAATGAATATTTTACTCTATTTTGAAAAACCTATTTTCCAAAAATAATAGACATAATTCATACATTCAACATAATCAATAAAAATAAATAACAATTATTTATTGCGAGATCTACCTATTGAACAATCATAAATATAGAATTTTATTCATAAAATATATATAATATATTTAACACATTTTTAGAATGCATGAATTATTTTACCCTATGGTGTACTTTTAAATCTATATGACATATTTTATTTCAACAATCAAGACATGTGTTGTGACATAAAATATGGCCCGGAAGTCTCGGAAGAGACCGGGACTCGAACAAAGGACTAAAGGACCAAAGCCGACCCCCCGGGGGTCGGCCAACGCCAAAGCCGACCCCCCGGGGATCGGCCAACGCCATCGCCGACCCCCCGGGGGTCGGCCAACGCCATCGCCGACCCCCCGGGGGTCGGCCAA
>JBBMEG010000024.1:3562744-3576885 GCA_037832605.1 Cyclanthera cordifolia
TTTTTTTTTACCAGTCCTCCTCCAAACAATCTCATTCAAACATGATTTTTGTACAATTCCTAGTTCAAAACAGCCTTATTCAAAAACGGTTTTCCGACAAAATTTGTTCAATATTGGTTTTCATGCAATCAAACATTCAAATCACTTATTCTTCAATTTCACCTCAACTTCTCTGTCCAAACATGCCATTAGGTATTATTTTACTTGATTTAAAGAAGTTCTTGTAGGGCGCCCCCTTCCTATTTTGCATACAACATTTTCGTGTTCATTCATTCTTTCTGTTGTCATTGTTGGATACCAAACTCGAGATCTATTCAGAATTCAGAAAGAGAAAGGCAAACATCATGTTCTACGAATTATCCTTAAAAAAATCTAGTGATTGAAATTCTTGATTAAAGATAAAATTAGTTAACAGAAATGCTCGTGAAACAGGAAACACAGATTACACACAACTCTGTACAAAAACAGCCGATACACCAATTACCTCAGACAAACAACAAGAAAAAGACAATTCCTTAAGAGACAAACATAAAAAAAAGAAGCACAGATCTAGTTTATGAGGAAGGAATTTGAGGTTTATCGTGGAGGGCTAACTTGGGAATTTTGCCCTGGCTGTTGGTTGCAGTGTAGCGCCCATCAACCGATCTCTTAAGGCTCAAAAATTCTTTCCATTTCGACGGGCCTTTCGGCGGCGCGACGGCCAGCGAAAATTCATCGTCGTCGAGAAGAAGCTCGTCTCTGATAGTTGGCAGTAATTTCCCGTTGAAGAAGAGCTCGTCGGCGGCGGTCATGGATTGGTCAACGGGTTTGGTGGGTGCAGAGAATTCGAAATCGTTCGAGTCGGAAGGACTAATTCCTAGTTGGGTCTTTTGATTTTGAGGTGTGGGGTTATGGGTTTGGACGAAGTCCTTGGAAAAGGACAGTCTTGGGCTCATTGGAGGGTAGTGTCCCTTTTGATCTGGGCTCTTGTACGTGTCCAAACAAGCCATTTTGAAATTTTGGAACCCGTTCAGAAATGGCTGTGCATTTGACAAAGCTAAGGGTTGTATTTATACTGTCGGTAACCCTTGTACTAGATGCATTATTACCCATATAATAATATTACAAAAGGTTGGTTGGGTGCCCTCGTGTGGGAAATATTAAACTAAAATACATGTTATTGAGGATTGTGAATTTGTTGTTAATGTGTTTTTTTCTTATTTGACTGACTTTCAAGTTGACCAATTCGGATGAACTTTCTTTTTTGGTGTTATAATAATCAAATTTTACTTACTAACCTATTGCAAAAGTTAACGAGTTTGGAGGAGTCGATCTCCGATTTATTGAACTTAGGATCCTTGGCAAAGGTGACCGGGAATTGTCTTGATCGTCGGATATCATTAAGAAATAGGAAGAAGTGTTATGGAACGATTTCAGAGTTTCAGAAGCTCGACCTAGAAAGCCTATTGACCTTGTTCAAGAATAAATCAGGTGAAGGATTGAATATTCTCAACTGTTCCGGATTGAATATGCTAGATGGGTTACGGGTGAAGAGCTACCAATTCTCCTTCCTCAAAAGATTGAGGCTTGACTTTGGATGGTTTTGCGATTAGGGCATGCGCAAGCATCTTTTGGATATTGCTTTTGACCCCTCCCTCGCATCTTGGTAGAATTGAATTCTTTATAAATTATTTTAGGGTCTCGAGACATACTATTGAATCCAACAACATTTGGATATCAAGGAAACCGTAAGAAATTAATTCGTAGGTAGGTGAATAATCATGAATTGAACTCAATATCTTAAGCAGTCCAAGACCATTCTTGACCACCAAGTCACTCCATGGTAGTTAAATATATTGCATACATAAAAAATATTTGTAAAATTGTTTTCATAATCAATAATGATTCCAATAACCGATTGGGAATTTTTCGTGAATAGTATAAAAGGAAAAAAAAAACTATAAACATCAAAAGTTAGAAAAGTTCAAATATAACAGGTTAAGCAAACGATTTCAGTGAGATGGACAAAATTAATGTCTTCAATCAAGTGAAACTGATACCTCCAATCAATTTATCTGAAATTTAAAAGATTTTATTAGGTATGCAATATTTTAAAAAGGTTAGAGAAAAAATACTAGAATTTGTCATCAACAACAAATTTGTTTAACTTTAATATTTAAAATTGATTTTTTTTTTTTTTTTTTTTGTTATTAAGAAATATTTAGAGATGCCTTAAAAGGAAAAGAAATAATAAGAATGAGAAAAAATTATTATTTTTATGTCTGCGTTTCATAATGTAACATTTCACTAAACAGTAAACAGCTGGGTGGAAAATCATTTACAAAAATAATAATAATAATAATAATAATAAAGGAAGCCTAATTAAAGAGAGAATCTATTTTGAAGATAGAAGATGGGGTGGATTTGAAATATTTATTGTTGATGCAAGGCTTTTGAAGCAATCTTTGACTAACAAGTCGGGAATGAGCTGGCCATGCCAATGAATCATGTGGAAGGACTTTATTTTTTTATTTATTTATTTTTCTTATTCCTGCTTGTTTGATGAATTTATGACATTATTATAACCCTTAAAAAATTTCTACTATTTTTCCTTTTTAATTATTATACAATTTTGCAAACAAACGTTATTTAAGAAATTATTTTAACACTGTTTAAGAAATTATTTTATTTCACTTGTAAGAAAGTGTTTGATTGAAAAATTGCAAGGAAATTAATAAAAAAAAATTATTATAATAGTTTGTTGGTAGGCTATAGAGGAGTTAGAACCATAGCATGTTTACTCACAGAAGAATTGTAAAAAAAATTTGTTAATAGTGAATGATGTGACAATGAAGAGTTAATTTAAGTTAAACAGTGAATGATGTGACAATGGAGAGGTTAGTTTTGTGGGGGGAGTTAAATTAATTCCTATAAAAGTTAAAATAAACCATCCAAACATTTACAATTTGTAATACAAAGTGGCAGACAATACAAGCCCCTACTTGCTTTTGTTAACTAAACAAAGCAGCAGCACCTTCTTATAAACTCGAACTTTTCTTATTTAATCCTTCATTATTTGTTGGTTTTAGTTAACACTTTCCAGCTAAGACATGGTAGTATTATTTGATGGAAAATATATATTTAGACTACGAGTATATTTTGGTGTGATTGTTTAATCCAATAGAGTAGGATCGTAGCTAAAATAGATTGCAAACACGATAACAATGATGAAAGAGGAAGAAGAAAAAAAATGAAAGTGATTTAACGTGAAAAATCTCTAAACAAATTAAGGTAAAAATTACGAACAAGGATGGAAGAACTTCACTATAAAAATAGGAGTTACAAACTTTCTCTTTTACAAAGTAGCAACACACTCTCATAAGGAAAAACTTTCTCTATTTTTATCTTACATCTTCACTCACTAGATGTGAGATGTCATGGGAGACTTTGGGATAGTTTAATAATCAAAATCTTTTCACCAAACCTCTTGAAGTATGCACAAATTTCTTTTCACCAAACCTCTTGAAATATGCACAATGGTCTCTTCTCAACATATTTGGCTACCGAAAAAAAGGAAGGAAGAGAAAGAATAAATGAAGGAAAGTGAGTAAATAAGTGATTGATTAGATGACAACCCTACAAGCCAAACGATGAGAATGAATCATTTCTTATCGCTTCTCATCACTAAATGAATTGTGCTTAATTGACTTGTAAGTAAGGGTGAAAGAAAAAAGAAAATCATCAAATTCAAACCGAGCCAAACTAGTCCATTGAAATAGTTCGATTTTTTAAAATTATATTTGATCATTGGATTTGATATTTTAGAAAACATAAATATATTAGTTCAATTTATGTTCTTGATGAAAAAATCAACAAAAAACCGAGTCAAACCATATATATAAATATTAAGAAAATTAAAAATATATTGATATTTAGATTTGATGGAACAAGCTTAAATGTGAAATATGAAACATTGTAAATATTGTGATATTTTTTAAGCATATTCATTTTGGTTATTAAAATAAAAATCCATAAAAATTAAATTTAAAATAAAATTGAAATTAAAATAAAAAAATTGAAAAGAAAAAAAAAGACTTCTAATTGAAATTAAAACCAGAACGAACCAAATGAAAACCAAACTAGGGTTTTGTTTTTTATTGTCCAATTTTTTAAAAATCAAAGATAATTGGTTCAAGTTTTGATTAGACACAAAATCGCAAAACCATGGTTTAGAAGAATACACGAACCAACCATATCAAAAGATTTTAAAAAGATATACAAATCATGACAAGAATATGTAATTGTATATATCGACAAGACGCACTTTTTCCAATAGTTCTATTGTATGAACTTTAAGTTAAAATATTGATTTTTTTTTACTTAACTTGTATCAATAATTCTAGGTTAAATGTAAGAACACATTATTGCTAAAATGACTTTTGGTGGTCTATAAAAACAACCTTCCCTTAAAGTCGGTAACTTGATCAGGTTACAAAAGATGCGAGGAATTACTAAGATCGAGAGAAGTTGAATCCAAGACTGTGCGGCGTAACATGACATATGTTTCTATCTTATCTTAAATAAAGTTTTATAATATATGTGTGTGTGTTCTCATGTGCTAAATTATCTAAAGTATCTAGTTTTTTCTTTTTTTCTTTTTTTCTTTTTTACACAACTAAAAGGTCTAGTTACTATTAAGAGAAAAAAAAAGAAAGTAAAAGAAACAAATTTTGAAAAAAGAAATGAATATCAAAGTACGTTTACGTTACACCATTGCAGTCATTAAAATCACCTAAGTATAGCATGTGACAGATAATATAAATATCTTATTGCAATAAAATTGTGTTAGAAGTTATGGTTGTCACTCACATGGGTTAAGAGAATTTCTATGAATATTAAGGGGGCATGTGGTAGATACTTGTAACAACTGGTCTTAACATTATTTAGTGAGTATTTCAAAAAAAAAAAAAAAAAAAAAAAACACTATTTAGTGACAAATTTTGGCCCTTTGGCCCTGTTATGTGTGATAATCTGTTTACTATTTTAAATTATTGGAGACGGCCAGAGTAAACAGAGAGCTCACCGCAACACTAATATTATAAACCTTAATTGAGATAACAATTACACTTACTCAAAGTATGCTAAGTAATTGACACTACACTACATATAAGAATGAAGATTGGAGTTGAGATTATTAAAAGTTTTCTTTTACGACCCGGGAATTTCGAGCTTACCCTTGTCTAGACTCGGGGCACCATTAACCCATCTCTAGGTTGTGGGACCGGGATACATAGGAGAAATGAGAATACGGACGGTGTCAACAAATTAATGTCATTGAGGAGTCTCAAACATGAAACCTAGAAGAAAGTACACCTTCAAACCTCAAGCCTTCGAGTACTACGCCATCCCTCGGGGGTTAAAAGTTAAAATTGCACATTTTGCCCCTAGTACAATTTTCACGTTTTCAATCATTATCATGAATTGGAATAGGAGAAATGAGAATATGGACGGTGTCTACAAATTAATGTCACTGGTGAGTCATAAACATGAAATCTGAAGGGAAGCACATCATTAAAACTCAAGCCTTCAAATACTGCGCCACTCCTCCGAGATTTTTTTGGATAAGAAACAATTTTATTAATTGAATGAAATTACAAAAGAGATCTCCAGTTATTTAGATAAGAAGCTATAATCATGAAATAATGGAGATTGTTTGCACCAGTTATGACGTGGATAGTAATATTTCAATAAAGTTCATATAAGTAGACTCTTTTTCCTGGAATATTCTATTGTTCCTTCTAGTAAAATTTTACCAGTATAGTTCATTCACATTTTTTTGTTTTCAATTCGTCTATACATGTTTTCGATCATTATCATGAATTGGTACTATAAACTAATTAAATCAACACTATAATGTGTCATGTATGATTAGCCAGATGAAGCTTGGTCTAAACTTGCGAGAGAATCTAAAAATAATTCTATATCCTTTTTTGGGTAAGAACAAACAATTCTAAATATAATCACTAGGTCATGTTCGATAGTCATTTTATTTTTAAAAAAATAACAAGTCTATAGATAGATACTTTTCTACCTACGAGTTTCCATATCTTTGTTATCTATCTATTATCTATGAAATCAAACCTGACTATAATCTTAGATCACTGTATACCTCAGCATTGTATCCCCACTGTAAAAAACTAAAAGCCCTGGTTCAATAAACTAAACTGGTAAACTCTCTATTGAGTACACAGCAAACAACATAAGTAATTGATGACACGATTAATGGCTAGGCAAACACCTTCTTAGTTGAGCAGATAAGATTTGTTATGGTATCTAACGGGAAAATCTTATCAACGGTCATTCTAATCAGTAATCAAAGCTATGGATCAAAAGATGATACAACAGACAAACCTTCGGTGCGGTCTTCGAGTATTCCATTCCATCATATATAGCAGATATCCTCATAAAATTTCAGAAATCTGCAATGCGGTTTCTTCCCAACTTCAGCAGTTGTATAAAACACAGCAGTACTATGATTTCACTTTTATTTTGTTCATGGGAAAAAGGCCAACTAACATTCAGGAATAATGACTTGGGATTGATTATCTCGGCAAAATTTATATTCATCTAAGACATATGAAGATCAAAGCAAGTAATACACTTACATTAATGGGCATCTCAGCAATAACAAGGCCACTGCTTTCTTCAATGCTTTTGAGAGTTACCACTTCTCCCCCAACAACCATGTTGATTAAGATCCCATCTGGATATAAATGCAAAGAAAGCAGTTTTTATGCATGAAGGTTAACCTAATCTGCACAACTTATATCATAATCCTTTGCAGTATTAAAGAATAACCTGAGGCCGAGCAGGTAGTCACGCGCCTCATATATGTTTCCTGCCATGAAAATCACAAATTTAGAAAGGAGAAATGTGGATGTCACGATCACGAAAATAAAAATTTGCACATGAATACACTTTAGTACAGTTTTTATGATATCGAGGTCAGCTATGAGATTCTTTAAGATAAACCTTAACACAAAAAGCTAAGAATTGTAATACAATCATGTAATTTATTAATAGAAATCAAAGTTTGAATGGTCAAAAAATAATTTCAAATGCAGGTTATAAGAAAAAGATGTTCTCTTGCTTAGGCAAAAACAAAAGAGAAGCAGAAAACAATTATATCTTCTGAACATCACTCATACCAATTGATATAATCTAACACAGATCCAAGTATCAGCTATATAATCCCGTAGTATGAAAGCTACACCTTCTTAGTTGGTAGCTCATAATTTATCAAAACATGAGCAGAAAGAGGCGACTCCCCAGAAGCAAGAAGTGGAAGGCAAGCGTCTGTTACTACAATCATGTGAGATTTTTCACCATCTTCCTCAACTTCACCTTTGTCATCTGATAGAGAACTGAACTTTTGGCTCCACCTTGATGTTGTTTGACGAAATTTCTCAAAAATCAGAGCACGGTCTGCTTCAGAAAGGTCACTGTACTGAATGTGACAAGCAATAAATACATTACTTCAATATAAGCCAAACAATAAGTAGTCTTGACCATTCACAAAGTAACCAAGGTACAGCGGCTACCCCATATGTAGACGGGCATGGTTAGCATTTGACTAAAAGGGAAATCGGGAAATTGTTATGGGTTCATGCTTCTAATTTCATATATTAATGAAATTGTTTCTTATCGAAGAAAAAAAAAATTGATGATAAAATCGAAGTAACCCCAGAGTAGATGTGTATGAACAAATGACAGAAACAAAAAAAAGCTGTGTATAGGGTAAGTTTTTTTAATAACGGGGAATCAGAACTTTGCCCAAGCCTGAAGAGGTAGAGGATAACAACCAAGTACTCAAAACACAAAGACAATTTTACCGTACTGTTATATTATAACTAACTCCTACACCACTGCTAAGTACTAAGTACTATGCCAACCAGAGTGCAAAGCAACAACATAGATTCAAACTAAAATCATCAGTGAAAAGAAAAGTATGCTAGTCAAGTGGTAGAACTCAAATAGCTAGAATGATATTTAAATAAAACAGAAAGAAGAACTACAAGATTACTCAAGTATTTAAGGTACTTGAAACCTCCTTAATGTATGCACTCAAACCTAAACCATCTAAATAGTTGTCTACTTCCATCCTTTCTCACTCGCTCCATTTATAACAAGTCACGACAATAACTTCCCTAACTAAATAACCAATATATCCTTAATACCTAAATAATACTCCTAATTCTATCCAAATGGCATTTCTATCATCTAACTTCTTAAGTTAAATCTACATAGCACAATTAGCATCCGTACTTGCTCATTTGGTTTCCATTACCATCTGGTAGGGTGCGATGTCAGAAAAATAGTTTAGTTGTTAATTTTATATAATTGATGCTAGATTAGCATTTCGAAACAGAAATTTGTTCTAAACAGTTGTCTAGAGTTGGCCATGAATTTGGCCTAATCTCAAATCCATGCTTCGTTCAATAATCCAATCATTCCAACCGATGGCTTAATCTTTATGCTACTGGTAGTAAGATCAAGTTCAATTCATTGAATTTCTTGTCAATGGCAATTTCCTTCCCGGAGCATCTCATCATAGTCTGACTTCCCGTTCAAATTCAAGTCATTACTTCCCGTGACAATGATTTCCCTAATTTTCACAAATCGATATCATCGAAAGGGGCAGTGATTGAGCAATTTCTATTAACCTCAGCTTTAAATAAGGATTGTAATCAGGTTTTAAATCTTTTTTTACTCGAGAATCTTAAGTGACTCTAGGTGAGAGACTTGACGATTTTTCCCTCTACATCTGTTTGCGATATTTATGCAGCAAATTGTGTTGATAGTTGACTTTCGTCTATCGTGATTGATAATCCACCATTGTTCTTGAAGTTAAATAAAGGAGAACCGACTGTTCTCATTCTCCTGGGTTTATCTACCGAATTTAATGAACCTAACTTATCCTACCAGCCTATATTGAACAAAATTTTGGCACGTGCTTATGGTGAGTCATCATCTTCCGACCTGGTAGGTGACGATACATCTATAATTTTACCTTCCCTAATCCTTTTCCCTATAAAAGATAAACGGTTGTTAATCGTCTCCCTTCCCCGATAGAACTCATCTCTCAATCACCACTCATGCCTTTGCTTTTGCCTTTATCTCTACCTTCGGCTAAAAACCAATCTAATGAGGACCCAATTTGCCTCCCATCTTTCATAAATTCAACCTCTCCGGTCTTGTCCAACCTTACTCTTTCTACAACCACAAACCCAATCAAGCCTTTACATCTGACACTGAGGCTTACCTCTCTAGCCCTATATCCATCGTCCATGAAGTTTTTGAACCCCAACCTTTTGACTTAACTGTATTCGGTGATAACCTTTCTATGGACCAAGCTCCACCATTAGAGATTTTGCCCCCTCTACCCCTGATCTCTCACCATTAGTTGATTTTCAATGGCCCATTAGGGCTCAATCACTAGTTCATTCTCCGATTATGTCTGAGTTGAAATCTATCTTCATATCTTGAATGGGAACCTACCTATGGATTTGCATGACCTTGCAAAAATCTTAGCTGACAATGGTTTTTATATTTAAGCAATACCACCCCTGCCACCAATTGTTAAATAAAAAAGCTTCATATTGTCACTACAAAAAGAAACGAGTTACAATGGGAGATTCAAAAAATGCGAACTCTGTTTGTTATGATAAGTCTGCTTCTAATCATTTATTGTCGAAATCACATGTCGATCAATGAAAGTATTATCTTGGAATGTTCGGGGATTGAATTCGTGGAAAAACGAACTTTGGTTAAATCAATTTGGAGTTCTCGTCATATCAGTTGGACATCCATTAAAGCTATTGATACTATTGGGGGTATTTTAATCATGTGGAAGGAGTTAGATGTGTGAGTAAAAAATGAGGCACATAGTTCTTTAACTCTCTCTGTTCAGGTTTTATTATCATATGGTATGGTTTTTCTTTTGGGTCTCGACAATTTTATTTTATGATGATCATTGGGGAGAACTCCATGACATTGCTGGTATAGGTGGTGAGAATTGGATCATTAGGGAGACTATCTCTGGCAGGGAGAAATCTCATGATCCTTTATTAATAGAAGTATGAATCATTTTGATGAATGGATCCAAAATTATCGGTTGATTGATATTTTGATGAACACTGGTTATTTTACTTGGTCGAGTTTTGGTATTGTGCAATGTCTTTCTTGTTTGAACAAGTTTGTGTTCACTGATGGTATTTTGATAAGTTTGGTCAACTGACCTCCGTTGCCTGAAAAGAGCAACTTCAGATTGCTATCCTTTGTTATTGCAGTTTGAGAATATTATTTAGGGTCTAGTACCCTTCCTTTTTTTAAATCAGTGGCTACAAATATCATCTTTGAAAGAAGTAGTGCATTCTTGATGGACACAAAATGTCTTCGGTGGTTGGCCGAGACATGCTTTTATGATGAAACTTAAAGGGTTAAAAGCTATTCTCAATTAATGGAGTAAAAATCTTCAACCTTCGGTCACCCAACTGCCCAAATTGATTGCGTTGTTAAACACTCTAGATTCGTTGGAGGAGAGAGGTTCATTGTTTTTTATCTCAGATTGAGAGTCGTCATTCACTCCGTGAATAAATTGAATTGTTGTCTGGTCACAAAGATATTTTTTGGACTTAAAGGTGGAAGCTGAATTGGTTAAAAGAGGGAAATGAAAATAGCAAATTCTTCCATAGGTTGTTAGCAGCCAGAAAGAGCACGAATTTGATTAGTGAAATTCTTTCCAGATGGGAAAGCCTTACTTATGCTAATGATATTGAAGTTGAGTTTGTAGATTTTATAAGCATTTGTTTATAGAAGATGATAATGCGAGGTTTTTGCCTACAAATATTGATTGGTCTCCTATCAGTTTGCCACTGGTTAGGAATTTGGAACATCCTTTCTCCAAGGAGGAGGTTTTCCAAGCAGGTTCTGCTTTGGGTACATCAAAATCAACAGGATATGGTTTTACATCTAAATTCTTCAAAAAAATTTGAGATACCATTAAGCCAGACTTTATACTAGTGATTTAGGAGTTTTTCACCTCATGTAAGATCAACATCTGAATGAATGAGACCTATATTCGTCTGATTCCAAAGAAACTTAGTGCTAAGTCTGTTATCGATTTTAGGCCAATTAGTTTAACTTTTGTTGCATATAGAGTGATAGCACGTGTTCTTGCTAATAGACCGAAAGTCTTGATACCGTCAACAATTACTGAGAACCAGCTTGCTTTGTTTCTAATAGACAGATTATTGATGCCACTTCGATGACAAATGAGCTTATTGATGATTGGTGTGTTCAGACGTTATTCTTCATGCAAAAAGGGTTTGTATATCTTTGGAGGAGGTGGATTCATGGTTGTTTAACAAATGCCAACTAATCTATTATAATAAATTGTAAACCACGTGGTAAAATGATTCCATCTCGTGGTATTCGCCAAAGCAATCGTCTTTCACTCTTCCTTTTCATTTTGATCGTTGACTACCTTAGTCGTTTATTAAACCACAGCAGCAGTTTGAATGTTGTTTCCACTCACCCTATTGGTATATCTACTTTCAGTCTTATCTCACTTACACTTTGCAGATGATACCATCCTTTGTTTTTTAAGGCAAATAGACCAACATTGAGGAATTTGTTTGATATGGATGTGGTGCTTGTGTTTGGGAGAGCTTCTGGTTTGAAAACCAATTTATCTAAGAGTGAAACTTAGTTATCAATATGGACGACTCAAAACTGGATTAGATAGCTTGTACCTTTGGTTGTAAAAAAGGAAGTTGGCCTTATCTTGACTTACCTTTGGGGAAGAAGTCAAGATATATTTCTTTGTGGAAACCGGTAATTGAAAGAATCCATCAGAAACTTCACAATTGAAAATATGTCTCTATTTCCAAGGGTGGGCGTCTCACAAAAGTAAGATGCCCACTCATTTTTTCTCATTCAGTCAACACTTTCTAGAATGCCAACTTATTTTTTCTCTCTATTTAAGATGCAGTCATAAATTTCTAATCAATTGAACTAGATTATTAGAAATTTCTTTTGGGAAGTTTCGTGTGGAGATGGGAGTGTCCACAATGTCCATTGAGCAAATACTCAGGTTTCAAAATTGATGGGTGGCATTGGGAATTGGGATTAGCAATTTTGAACTTCGTAATAATGCTTTGTTGACTAAATGGATTTAGAGATTTGCTCATGAACTAGTAAGGGCGCAGGAAGCAGAAAAACTTGCGCGAAGGAAGAAACATATTTTAGCAAAATAATATGGGAACTTGGTGAATGGTTTTTGGCCTCCTACTATTCGGTTTATTTCAAATAAACCCCTTGGGAGGCTATCATTAAGGCAAGTCATTTAGTCTTTATTAAAACAAAAATGAGAAGAAATGGTGCTAGTACAAGTTTTTTTAGGGACTCATGGCTTGAACATGGACCATTATTTGTAAGTTTTCCTCGTCTTTTTCAGCTCACGTTAGAGCCTAATGTTACAATAGCGGAAGTTTAGAATGAAAAAATATTAGCTTGGAATTTACGGTCTAGGTATAATTTGAGAGAAATGGAAACTAATAAATGGACTATGCTCTCTAACTTATTATCAGTAATTATGATTCCTGATTATGGCCTATTGATCCATCAGGTACCTTTTAAATTAAATCTCTATTAAAAAATCTAACATACGTTGATGTTCCAAATCGGAGTCGCCTTTACTCTGTCATTTGGAAGGGCTTTTTTTTTTAGAAATCGAGAAATTAAAGCTTCGCTTCACTATATCCAGGGTTTTTGCACGTTCTTAGGCCAGGCACCAAGAGACATCGAAGGAATGGAGACACGGGGGGTTCATTTAGAAAAAACATTTGTCCAAACAAGATTGAGATTTTCCTTTGGAAGCTTCTTTTGGGATCTGTCAATACCTCTGATCATTTGCAAAAATGTATGCCATTTATGGTGTCATCTTCTTCTTGGTGTACTATGTGTTATGCAGACTCATAAACTTCTTGTCACTTGTTTGCTCACTGTCCCCTTTCATCAGTTATGGTGGATGTCACTTTCAAAGGTTTGAAGAAGAATATATGGCAAGCAATGGTTCGTGACTTTCTTTGGAATTTATGGTTAGAGAGGAATCGAAGAATTTTCAGGGAGTCTTACTACAATCATGATCAATTTTTAGAGGATGTTATTTCGGATGTTTACTTTTGGTGCAATTTGCAAGCAAGTTTATCCTTAGAATGTATTTTGATTAACATATTTCGTCTCTGACTGGAGATTATTGTTGTAATATGTAAGTCCTTATTTTATTCATTGATGAAATGTTTCCTTTGACCAAAATAAGTTCATGAATCATGATCCAAGTGTATTATCATATTAACAATTAAAACCTTGAAGATCAACTTAGGTAAGTTGGGGTGGAAGACTCAAACCCGTGACCTCTTAGTCATCGGATCTACACTAATGTCGTCAAGCTATACTTTGAGATTTAAGTATTCGTTAATTGGCACACAAAAATGCATATATCAGGCGCAGTTATGGGAATTCCCGTACCAATTTCAAGACTTCCACCCAAAAAAGCTTTTATCGAGCAAAAATAATAATACCAAGGAGGCCAGAGAGATATATTGGAGGTTGGAGACGGCGGAGCATACAGCATCGAGCTCATCGCGAGAACTGCAACACACAATCATCGGCAAGGACGGACGGCGGCCGGCCACATCCAACAAGCCCACTAAAGTTTCCTGCACGCACAGATGGAACATAAAACACTCGACAAATCAAAGTACAATCCAAAAAAAAACATCAACTAAACATTGCAATTGGAACTATATAAATATGTGTGAGAGCATGAATTGAGAAAAGGAGACCATCTTGAACTGGAGCCTATCAACTGCAACGTAGAAGTGGCGCTGTTGACTGAAAAAGTGAGACAGAATGGAAATCGATGAAATCGAAAGACGGATTTGTATAATGCATATGGAGAGGCGGTAATAGCAATACCTGAAATGGAAAGATGAGTGCGAGGGAGGCGATGATGCTTCAATTGCATCGATTGCCATGGTCGCAGCGCTCTCGCCTGGCTGCTTCCAAGTTCGAGTGTATATATTATTTTATTTTATTGT
>JBBMEG010000024.1:3599770-3624127 GCA_037832605.1 Cyclanthera cordifolia
TTACTTAATATTCTACTACTATTATTATTCTTATTAATTGAAAACAACAAAATGTGTTACTAAACTATATATGAACATCAAAAGTTAAGTCGTGCTAAAGATGACTTAAATTGCTCTCATTTATATAAATCTAAATTACAATAATTTTTATAAATATATCCGAATTGTCATTTTTTTTTTTTTTATGAACCATAAGAAATAACCAAAATATATTTTGAAAAATAGAAAGATTGATCCATAATGGAAAGTTATTATTACAAGATAGCAATCGAGGCATACTTATTTTGACCTATCATAACAAAAATATAATTTAATAAAAACGTGTATTTTATGACCGGAAAAGATCCAATTCGAATATATTCATTTTTAAATGGATGTTAATATTTTATTTTTAAATGGATTTTATTGAACTATATACATAAATTGAAATAAATAAATAAAAAACAAAGTGTTTTTTTTATTATTATTATTCGATTAGGTAGGTAAAGGTTCAATTTTTGAGAAGAGAAATATTTAACAACACCCTATAGAAAACAGAAGTTTTAGGATAATCGCAATCTTCAGTAAGGCGTTGAAAAGAAGCAAGAGACCAAATTTGCTTATGGGGAGTTCAAACTCTCCAAAAGAATCAAATGATTTTTTTTTTTTAAAGAAAAACTTGTAAAATAAAAAAGGAAAAAAAAAAGGTGTCAAAGACAATCGTAATTGGATGGGAATTAGTGTGAAAGAAGTATAATTAAGATTTGAAGTTTAAATTTCTTTAATAACTCTCTATTTTAAAAATACTTTTTTTTGTTTATGAATCTCCAATAATACAAGAGCATTAAGTTTATACATTTATATTAACTCGACACTTGCACGAAAAGATAAAACGTTTGAGTTTAATTAAATAATTATAGTATTTTGCTAAAAAATAAAGTTTTTTTTATATAAAATATTAAAATAAAGAATAAAATATTATTTTAACCATAACTTAACATACGTTTCATTTTTATTTTTATAAATTTTGAAATCTGCACAATTTAGTATATGAACTTTCAAAAATCCTTTTTTTTTTTATTCCTAAACTTTAAAACTCGTTGGATTTCCGTTTCTAACCTTCAAAAAACACTTAAAATTGTTTTTCAGATTTTTTTTTTGTTTACTTTTCATTTAAAAAACTATTATATTCCTCTGTACTTTTTTTTTTAAAATCACATTTTACAATCGAAATTATTGAACGTGAATTCAAATTTACAATAGAGATGGATTGGATTTTTGAAAATTCAGAATTAAAATTATAAAAAAAAATCAAAATTAAAGAGCTAAATTTGAAAATTTGAGATTTCATGTTGTAACCATATAAATTGTAGCATAAATTATAAATTTAATCCTTGTAATAATAATAATAAAAAATAAAAATTTAGTCTATGATTTGAAAATCTAAACTTTAATTTTTATAGTTTGGAGAAATGTTTAATTTAGTCTCTATGAATTAGAAAATTAAAATTTATTCTCTAAAATTTGATAAAATATACAAAATAATTCATCATTTGTAATTGTTGGTAAATAAAATACGTAAAAACTACTTATTTTTGTATTTAATAATGAGAGTGTAAGATAAGTAATTGATTAGACAAAATAAAATACATCATTGATGTATGAAAGCGTAATTATTCACCTATAATTTATGATATGGGGTAGGGAATTTTTTTCTTTTGTTTTAATTTAAATTAGAGAAGGGAGACCAGCAAGGCAGGGCAGTACAACTCTCACTTGATTAACACCTGAAACACTGCTCCGGTCCACCAACCGGGTAAAAAGCCATTTGATTTTTGTGTTACATTTCACAAATGCGGAGGCAGGTTGGAGAGAGAGTGCTAAACCGATTTGTTTGCCTTATTTTCTGCTTCACACTTGTCAACACAGGACCTTCCCTAATCGTCTAATCACACATTTTTCTCACATAAAAAGAAGCCTAATTTTTACACTCTTTATTAATTTTTTTAATTACATTTTAAATAATTCATCAATTATGATTTCATAATCAACGAGTTATAGATCATTAAATATAGTTGAAGATCATTCTACCATTTATTTTACTTCAGAAGATATTCATTTACAACAATGATTGAGAAAATCAGTACTTACGCATTAACTGTCGTGTGTATATACATCAATGATTCATATAGTACAATCATGTTATATTTGACATTATTACTTATGATTAATATCATGCCAACTTTCTTTCAACATAATGAAAATGTCCACCAACATTAGCAAATGTTTTGAAGTTCAAGGAATAAATTAATATAAAAATTTGAAAGTTATAAATATAATTAAAATGATACTGAGATAATCAATCTTCAAATAATTTCATTCAAACTAACTATTAATGTAATTTCTCATTTAAAATACACTCTTAAGTATTTTCGAACGATTTAACATAGGAATTGAATCAAAAGTTTTAAAGTTATGAAAGTGTAGGAAAACTACATTTAACATACGTAGCATATGAGTACTTACATAATTTTATATTAAAAAATATGATTTGTGTGAGATTTAATGTATCACATATATTAAATGGAGGACTCATCACACATTCATATGTACTAAAGCATCCTAAATTATCAATATCTAATCCATTAAATTGTTTGTACAAAAAAAAACAAACCATTAAATAATGTACAAATCAGAATTAAATATGTTTATAAACTTGTTAATAAAAACATAAAATTAATTGTTTAAATTAGTAGATGATAAAAACATTGAATTTGGCATTAACTATAATCTAGACGTTTTAATAAGAAAGTCTATAATATCCAAACTCAATTAATTAATTTACCTTTTAGCTATTATAAAGCACCATTATTATATTTCATTAAAAAAAAAAAACACCATTATCATTAAATTATATTTTTGTTCTCCCTTCCACGATTTTAATTACAACACTTTTTTAAGATATAGTTTGTATACTACATTTTTGTAATTTTTTACGTTTCAAAATTGTTCCCTTTTATCTTGATTTCAATCGGTTGATTGATTGATGGTAAATTATTTCATTTGATTTTAAACATAAATATTTTTATCATTTTATTGGTTAAAAATGATTTTTTTTTTTTTAATTTAAATTTGTTATAGATGAAAAATCTCAAATTTTAATTGTATAAAATAGTAAGATAAATGTTAAATGAAAAATAGGAGATTAGAATTGTGTGAATGTGGGATTTGGAAAGCACGTTGTTTTGGGATTTGTTGGTCGTAGTTTTGACGAACCCTAAAAGAAAGGAAATATCAAAGAAAAACAGCCAAATTCTAAAATTAGCGAAGGCTTGCCCTAGTGGAATTTTGAAATGGAAAATAAATAAAATAATAATTAAAAATAAAAAAGTCATGAAGTTTTATAATACAAAGGTCAATGTGATGGGCGTCAAATTTCGACTCAAACTTCTTTACTTTCTGCCTAACCTTTTGACAAGTATACAACCAAACACACCATCCAATTTCTAATCCACCTACCTCTCTTTCAATATCACCTTTTTCTTTTTACTAATTTTTAAATTAAAGTTTAAAATTCATTCCCATAATCTATTTTAAAATAAAATTATTAATTATTTTAATATGATATTTCAAAAGTTTATAGTCAAAATTAATATTTTCTTTTTTAAAGAAATTAACAAAAATGTTATAGACAATTAAAAAAAAGTCAAAATAGAACCGACTTAAAAGTCTAAAGATCTTCATTTTTTCGAAAATCTAAAAATTAAATTTAAACTTTTGAAGATCTATGGAAACTACAGAGAGATTAAATTTAGAAATTAAATTAAATTTAAACTTTGAGTATATTATCCCATTTATATTTAAATTATAATAACTTTTTAAAATTATTGTATGCATAATAAAATATAAAATATTTATTTTGATTGAGTTTGAAAACGTTTATCAATTTAAGTTTGTAACCTAACTCGTTGTTTGTTTTTTGTTTTTCTTTCGGACCAAATTATTTATTTATTTATTTATTTTGAGTACAAATTGGAGAGGACTAAAACGAATTTAAATCAATGTCACTTTCAATAATTTTTTAGGTTAGATGAAAATTAAATACATCCAAACGAGTTATTATTAAAATTCAAATTTTTAATCGCCTGAAATAATTCATTTATTTATAACCATTAAAAATAATAATCTTACGATTTTCATTCAAACCCATGAAAAGGATAGGGTATTCTGCATGGTAACAATTATCAATGGGCCTGAAATTCCATCAACTGAACTTTGGATCAAGGCCCATTAATAGTCTGGAACCAACGCGTCATAAAATAGAGTAAATAAATTATAAAAAAGTAGGCAAAAAATGGTAATGGTTGATAGTTTATTTATTTATTGTTTTCGAATTTGAATTTAGAGTTTTTTAGTTCAACAAATTACTTTTAATTATAAATAAATTTTTTTACATTGATTGAACTTTTCGTTTTTCTTGACAAAAAAAACAACCATCATTTTTAGAAGTACGTTTTTCTTGATCACTATAGTATAAATTGGACTCCATTATTTCTGTATTATTGTTGAATTAAAAAAAAAAAAAAATTTATGTAGATTATAACATATGGACTACTTCATTCATAATTAATTAATTTTGAGGCGGATATTTATGCTTTCTAATATAATAATCGATAAAAGCTAAAACTAATAATTAATGTTCTTTTTTTATATAGTACTCTTTTTCAATTTTCATAAAATTAATTGGATATTTTTCTATTTCGACGTAACATTAAATAATGTATTTTTCCAATTAAATATTGATTATATTTCTACTAAGTCAGCAATAACTAGGGATGTTTTGAAGGAGGTGAGAAAAAAAAACCTTTAAAAATGCTAACAAATAGTCATATAGAGTAGAATCGCTTTAAATTTCATAAAAGGAAAAAGAACATTGTTAGTAAATTTTAAATACCAAAAGTCTAAACGAAAATTTTGGAGAATTTTAGTTGAGATTAAGAGTTTAGTCTGAATGTCAAAGTGGTCATAGTGTCACGATCGCGAGTCGTGCGGTGCCATGATCTCGAGCTTGTCATGGCTAACCTTAGAGGGAAACTCAAGCCCCAAACTCGGATCGTCCATACTTTGTGGCACGTCGGGACGTTAAGCGAGGTTTGCCAGACCTCGACTATGCTTCTTCGAACACGCAGCAGAATTATCTTGGTTATACTTGTATGCTCGCACACGCATCCATTTGGCCCACGAGAATCCAGCACAAGAGGGCGGGTCGTCACTCCTACGTACCAACCTTTATCCCATAGGCAAGAGCGCAATTTCGGTACACCCGTGCCATCCGACACTGTCCTCGGATTTTCATTCCCGAAGGAAGCCGCCCAAGCACTCGTCTTGCAAGCGCTCGCTCACACCACGACACACACATGGGCCATGGGGTAGCTCACTTAAGCCACATGCCCCAGGGGTGGTGGTGAGCTGACACCATACCTCCTTCTATAGTACATTATGAACCATTTTCAGTCTCCCACCAATGCATGTCTTTTTGGGAGGAATTATACGCCAGCATGGAGCGTCCGTCGGGTGTTCGATTGACACAAAATTAGGCAAATTTACATCTTAGCTTCATACAAACTTAACTCCAGAGCCGCTCGTTAAAACTCCATATCATGATGTACCGTGAAACACTATGAAACACTCCAGAGCCGCTTGACATCGTCCTACACTATGAAACACTCTTCTTTCTTAATGTGATAATTGATGATGTACCGTCCTCCTCAGTCACATCATGGCTGGTCAGGACGTGGGTTGTCAGAGAATATTCTGTGACTATGACACATAGCTCAGCTGACACTAGTGATGTATTAACTTAGCATCCAGTCGATCAGTAATTTGAGTCTTCGTAGTATTTTTTATGGAAGGTTTGTTGTCCCTTCCCAACTTATACTAAAAAAAAAAGTTTAGCGTGAACAAAAAAAAAATGTTGATTTAAGAGGGGAGGGACAAAATTTGATTGAATAAAGAAGATTTTTGAGTGGAAAATGTTTGATAAATTGTTTTAAAATGAGGGTTTGGGTTTTAGGTAAAAACTAGTTTTAGGTTTTTTTTTTTCCATAACTTGTCTGGATTAAGGGGACAGGTTGCCCCCACTGCAGCGCCACGTGGCGCAACTTGCATTTTTTTGTACTTTCTTTTTTTCTCTCTTATTTATTCAAATATATTTACCAAAAAAAAATATTTAAAACTATTCATAAATGTCGCATCATATCACATCTCAAACACTTTTCATAACTCATCCATAAATAATCTACTAAAACCTTCAAACAAACAAAAATTAATAACACATCTTTCTAAATACTCTATTAAAACCTTCAAACAAAGAAGCTATTACTAAATACTCAAAATAACTACCCCATAAAACTCAAACAAACACTTCTAATGCGAATCATTTAAAATTGGGAAACGATTTTTAACAAAATTGAAAGAGATAGAAAATATTTTTCTCATAAAAAAAAAAAAGGAAATGAAAAAACTTATGAGAAAGTCGTTTTTTTAGTTCAATTATTGCAATCTCTCCAACATGGATGCACTGACAAGGAAGAGACGTCCCCTCCAAAAACACAGTCTTTACTCATCATAAAGAGTAGGAACCGACCAACAACAAAATAAATTAGCTTCAAATTAACAAACCTTTCTACAATAACAAACTTTCTCAATCTTCATAAAACATATCAAATACTTAATATCATCGGAGTTAATACTTTCATATTTAAGCCATGTCAATATGAAGTATGACTTTGACAAGACATTATTCCTGAATGTTCGAACATATCTTACCTGAATTCATTTGATTTATTAGTTTTCTAGATTTGTAAAATTTTTCTCATAGAAACTAGCTCATGAACCACTCAACATTATACTAATGATAAGGTCCAACCAAGACTCTCGTGTATGACTTTATCCCTATAATAATATGTTAGGTACAATATAGATATTTTTCTTAGAAACAGAGAAATTAGAGTTTCATTTTCTTATAACTAAAATACTACTGACTCATTCGACCATATTCTAAAGTACTTTTTAATAATCTCAAACTAGGTATGCTCAAGAAAGCATCTTTCGAAATTTGTGGCTTCAACCATTTGGCAGATGCAAAAAAGAATTATGAGACAAGTCTTACACATTGGTGTATTACAAAAACAAGAAGTCTACTTTCTATTCTTTTCTTCGAATCTATAGGTAATAGAAAAAGACACATTGGTGTATTACTCTACACATTGGTGTAGAGTAAGACATTATGAGTAGAATATTTGAGATTTTGGAAAACAATAGGTATTAGAAAAAAACAATCAAGAGGTGCAAAAATAAGTTTAACAAACTTGAATACACCAACTGTTAGATCTTAGGTAACCCTATTATTCAAACTTCAATTAACCAACCCTAGAAACAATCATCCATACCATCATTGAGTTGGGCTAACAAGAATATTAGTTGAGCAATCAAAAAGTCAATTCGACATCTGTTTTCAAATGTAAATGTTCTTGAAAAGTTGACGCATTGTTGGGGAAAAAAAGAAAAAGAAAAGTAAATCATGAAGAAATTCAATACAGAAAGTAACCCACTTGTAATTTACACACTCATTTTGTAGCTTTCAAACTTCTCATCCTCAAATCCAGAATCCACAACCAGAGATATCATATTCCCTTTCTCACGCAATTTTGAAAACCACCAAATTCATAGAGATAATGTGAAAAGGATGCGTGTGGAGAATAATAATCTATATAACTTAGGGGTCGATTTCACAACAGAATTTCAAAAACAGAGAATTCAAGAAACAAAGAACCATGGGTAATTAAGGATTAAATCTTAAATGTTTATGTATTGATTGATTAGAATTTAATTAGGTTCAATCATATTGCCGTACTGAACAAGCAACCACCTGAGCCCATTGTTTCAGCTTAGTTTTCACTGCCGCCGGATCCTCCCCTGAAAAAACCCAATTCGAAATTTCCCATCATCAGATCAGAATTTTTTTTTTTAAGATTCAATCAATATTTCACAAAAATTGTCAAAAAAAGGAGATAACATACCGTGGCAGATTATGGCAGCGGGGCTGTTCTGGGCAGCCGGAGAAACAGAGCCGGAAACAGGGGTAGAACATAGAGACGCCGACGAGTTCGAGAGAGAGTGATTGTAGTGCTTATTGACGGCGTGGTAAAAGCTCAACGCCGGGAAAGTTTGGCAGAGTCGAGGATCAATCTCCGGGGAGTTGAATCCGAAGCCCAACTCGACGCAGGCTTTGAGTTCTTCGAGGTCGTCGTCGGTAACGCTCTTGCTCCGGCGGATCTTGCTTTGGGTTTTTCGGCGGAGCCAAGCCTCCTCACGGTCGGCGTCCGGCGACCACGAGTGTTGCTTGTAGAGAGGGAAAGGCCGAGCCGGCGGCTGTCGGATTTTGGAGGAGGATTCCGACATGGGAAGCGCCGCCGGTGGTCCGGAGACCTCACCGGAGAGAGCAAAAAAGGGAATTTGTTAAAGAAGTGGACCACAAGGAGGAATATAGAGAGCGTAGGGTTGCGGGGCGGCGGTGGTGGGCCAAAGAGAAAAGATTTCAACTTTGGTTGGTCCTCCTCATGCTGACCTGTCACCGTTCTGCCTTTCTTTTCAAGTTTCCTTCGTCATTAGAATTTTTTTTTTTTTTAGTCAATAACATTTGAGTTTAAATTACTTTAAAAAAAATATTTAATTAATCATTTTTGTCATTAAGTTCCTTGTTTCAGTTAGACTTTTTTAATTTGTGAAACTTTAATTTTAGTATTTCAATTTTGAGATTAGTTTCAATTTAATTTTAGAATTTTTAAAAAATTTAATTTTAGTTTTTAAATTTTATGATTTGTCTTTCCATGAATTAAAAACTAAAAGCTTAAATTTGTTTATATATGTTCACGTTTGCCTTTTGTTGTATTAGAATTACTATTGTTAAATCAATTTGGATTAATTTGAATTTCAAATTGACCAATTGAACTTTTTTTTAATAGATTAAAATTAGATATTCGAATGTGTTACGATAAAATGAAACAAAGTTCAAAATTTATAGATAAATTTTGATTTTTTTTTAATCAGAGAAAAAAAGAAATAAAATTAAAGTTTTGTAACAAAAAATAATATTTTAGCTTAAATAAATTGAGTTTGAATTGTGATAAGCTTTAGCATAAATTAGGTGCGAAAATTTTGCAGAATCAATAATAAAGTAATCGGAGGAGTTTTGTAACAATCAATGCTGATAATACGCTTACCATATTTATTTGGATTTGTTTCAAAAATATTTTATGATGGAAAATTTTCTGTTAATCAATGCCTTTTCTTTTGGTATATCCGCTTTTATTTATTTTTGATTATTTTTTAAATACCAATTTGCGAGGGCGCCACAATCCTTATATAGAGATCACAAAAGCAAAACTAATGACTATGGTGTTGAAGTGTATTATAACCGAACAATGAAACTAACTCGTCATTAATCCTTCGATTTTTAATTGTGTTTATAGTTCATTTTAGAGATTTTTGCAGTATTATTATTATTATATATTTTGTGAGTACATTAAAGATGTTTGGATTGAGTATCTATAAAAGTATCTAGAAGTAGTAATTATAAAATAATTACATCCACGTTTTGACTCCAATCATTTCGTCTAAATACTCAAAATGAATAATAATAATAAAAAAAAGCTACTCCTCTTGACAAGTATCTTATTATTATTATTATTAGAATAGATAATCACACTATATCCGAGTGATCATGGGCCTAGAGCCAAAAACGAGAAGACATTAAGAAAAAGTCTCGAATTTAAAATTTCGAATGAGCATACTTTTGAAACCCAAAACATTTACAGAAGACAAGTATATTAATTGTTTGTTGATTAGAATAAAAATTAATTATTAATTATTGAAATTAATAGACCGTTTCCATCTGGCAATTGGCCCATTTGAAGCGCCTTGACTGACGGAAGTTTTAACCGTTATATATGCAAGTCAATTCTAAGTCATTTGGACCCATTGGCATTTTTGAATTGGTCATTATATTCTTCATCATCCATCTATATTCATTTATATAAGTTTCATTCAACTCCCCCAAACTTAACATTAAAAAAGTTTAAATCTTTAGCTAAATGTCTTAATTATTGTTAAATTCAAAAGTAACCCCAAGGTTTGTGTTAGAATCAAAGCTGAAAGAAGATTTGAAGGATTTGTTGTTTCTCTTATTCGAATGTGTTTGGATGCAAAGAGATGGCAATGAAATGACAGTAGTTTAACAATTTTCAACTCCCATTCAATTCATTATTATATTTTTTTCATTTTAAATATAAATAATCATTCTCTCAAAAATTACATAAATAATGATTTTCTATAATCACTATATTTGTTTGTTCTATACAAAACTCTCATCAATTATTTTCATTTGCCAAACACTCCCTCAACCCATACAACCTGCATCCAAACTTAAAACTGCCATACAACTTGTGGCAGCCTTCTCAATACTTTTGTTGACCAGGAGCAAATATTTACCAACATTTTGAATGTCTATTTAGTCGACAAAATGAAATGCTTACTTGTCAAAAAAAATAAAAATAAATAAAATGCATAAGAAGCAACGTACAGAATTTCAAATCATCTTCCAAAGAGTCAAAATTTCCTGTCCAAAATGCAATACATGGTATGCATGTAAAAACTGCATCATCTACACATAACACCATTTCACTAAGATGAATGTGAAGCAGAAAGCTTAAGATATTCACTCTGACATTTCCTAAGACAAATATCATTCCAGTTTGGTACTTGATGTTGGTTCACGCAAACAGTGCGGGCACAGGCATCGGTGCAGGCATCGAGCTCAGATACTCCACAGACAGTCACACAAGTATCGGGAATCGGGTCTTTCGAGAAAGAGCCTACCTTCTTCAACATTCTCTTCGATGTGCATACCCTCTCACAGACAAAAATGTCATCTGGATTCTTCTCCCTTCCCCTCGCGGTCTTTATCTTTTGTTCCTCACAATGCCTTCTTCTCATTATGTATGCTTGCCCTGCAACTACTGCTGGAATAGCTGCCCCCAATAGTGACCACCATACTTCCACCATCAGCTCTCTTTTCCCTTGATGCTGCACCAGCTGAGAAATGAAAGGGAGATCAGTTTGTGCTGGAATGACTTTGTTTAAAAGTCTCATAGACCATACTTGTGAGTTGTTTCAAAAAAAGCTGCACCTCCTAAGCATTTTGACATAAATCAAACAAGCAAAGCTCATGAGCAAAAGAGAATTATTTACATCTACTACTCTTTCGGAAAACAGCTTGAATGTTTCCGTTCACTATATTTCCACCTATTGTGAATGCTTGATCTTGATGAAACAACTTAGACTGGTTGGCGATCGAGGGCTTGTAGCATTTTTTTTTTTTAGAAACCAAAAAATCGAAGTTTCGCTTCATTATATTTGAAGGATAACCACGCTCATCCCTAGGTCAGGTATCTAAAGACATCAAAGGAAAGAAAACACGGAAGATGTCTACAATTAGTGTCACAGGCGAGTCTCGAACTTGGGACCTTGAGAGGAACACATCTTCAAAGTTGAAGCCTTCGAACACCGTGCCACTCCTTGGGGACAAGGGATTGTATCAATTTAACTTCTGGAAAGTTTTTGTAATTATCTGTCTCAAGTTTTGGGCCGAGTAAAGCTTTATTAAACTGCATTCTGATGATTAGAAAGTTAAAATTATGATGGGTGAGTGAAACCCTACAAAAATCTCAACAAGATCAATCAAAGCCCTTGCTTTTGGACGTCAGTTTGAGCAATTTCGAGAATGAGATGTAGATGGCAAGCTCACATGTTGATATATTATTCAATTTGACCAAGCAATCCATTATGAATTCACAAGGAACTATTCATAAGACCATAGATATACACATACACTGCCGTCTCACACAAATTAAATATTCTAAAAAACTGTTTAAACTAGAAAGAATAAACAAAATCCATGTCCATTTTAACTCACACAGCAGAAAATCCTGTTTTTATACATAAAAGACTTTGAACATATAAACCAAGATTTTTTTTTTTTTTTTTACATCTGCACATCAATATTCTCAGGAGATATATGAGCTGACTCTAACATTTGAATGTCAAAAAAATCCAAAATTAATCATAAGTAGGTGGAATAAACTAATAATTGCTTAATTGTCCAAGATCCTCTTAATCACTAGCTCCTCACAATATACTTACTTTCTTTTCTCTTCTTTTATGAATATTGATTCTCTAATTAGTGTTTTGATTCAAATTTTTTTAACCTTCAAGCCTTGGTGAAAGTGATGGTCTCCCATAGGGAAATACAAAAATCAGTCAATGGTCTATGATTGTTCTCAATATGATGAGTCAAACCAACGAACTTAATTGAAGAAAGAAATAGAAAACAAAATAAGAGCAAACCAAAGATGAATCTTCAAAAGGATAAGAGAAGAAAGAAATTATAGGGAACAACACAATAGCAACAAGAAATACAGCTTAAATCAAACGCAAGAGTAGAAATGAATTAAGACAGCCAATAATAATCAGTTCAAAATGAGAGCAAGAACAGGAACCCAGTTCAAAATAACAGCTAAAGCAAACGAAAGCGAAGATGAATTGATTAATTGCACACTCAAATAACGAGTAGGAGACCTGGAAGATGGTGAGAGTCGACGGCCACAGCGAAATTGATAAAAGGAAGCAACGGCGAGGGAAACGGCGAGGGCAACGGCCACGGCGACTGAGTGTGCGTGTGAGTGAGACGATAAAGGCGAGAGACAGAGAGAGGGGGAGATGGAACGATGCTGAGGGTCGATGTTCGTTCCTAAGCTGCAGAAGCCCTAAAACCAACCAAACGACATTTGGGTCGGTCGGTCGGTTCGGTTCGGTTCCTCTCAATAGAAGATTGGGTTAATACCGTTTTTTTATTAGGTGAAATGGGATGCAAAAGCCCTAAAATCGAACATCTTTATCTAAAACAACCTATTTTTTCTTCTCTTTGGGAAGCGTTTATTTCCTGATATTAACTAGGTTTAAAAAAAAGAGCTTTTAAATTCTTCAAATAATAATATCTAAAAAAATTATGCTAATCAATAAAAATAATTATTTATTTCTAATTACTTATTACTATCCACTCAAAATAAATATTTATTTTCATTTCTAATCATTTATTTTTTATCTCATTTCTAACTCTACAAAAACATTCACTCATTTTTAATTATATTCAAATAAACTATTGTTTGTAATTACTATACAAAAGCTATCATCCAAACAAACAATTAATTATAACTCATTTACTAATAACCAACATCTAAACAAGTTATTATTAACATTTAAATTTCTAATCACTTAAATAACATCTTGTTCCTTGATGTATTCCGGTGTCGGGCCTAGACATGGGCATGGTTACCTGTATATTGTCTAAAATAGCTATCTCAAAAAAAAAAACAAATAATAATATCTTATTTTAATAACTCAAAATAATTATGCTACAATCAACATCCAAACACTTACTTAAGATTTCGTGTAGTCATTAATTCAAACATTTGTATTCAACCTGTTTTTTTATATAATCTTTTTTTAAAATAACTTTATCTATGCATAATTTTGTGTCATCAGTCATTCAAACACATGGAGAATGAATAAATGTGATTGTAGCCAACAAAATGTACAAGAGTGCTATTTAAAGTCCTTATTAATCACCAATAAGAGTAATAATTCAGCAATATTAGTATACATGCAGGTTGCTTATTTCCGATATCTTTCATATTTTTCACCTTTTTTTTTTCATATCTTAGAAGTTGTGCTTAAGAGCGTATTTGAAGCATGCGGGAGGATTTTCCATCACATGGCTCACCAACTTGATCTTCTCTCGAAGAGGTTGATAGCTTATTATAGATCTTTGAGCTCTTGCCAACATGAACCGTAGCTAGCTCAACGACATTAATATAGATCAAATGATCACGTGGTTATGAGTACAAATTCTCCCACCTTATCAGAAAATTCTTACATAGTTGATATACATAAAAGATCACAGTGTAATTTTAGCTGTCATTTGATATTGGTGCCGACACCCCTTATCAGCCTTCTGTTATAATCTATATAATGCCCTTTCTCATGCAATGAAATTAGTCTCTTTTTTATATGTTACAACACATGATATATCATTATTATGGTTTCTTCACCAAGTCAAATGGTATGCATCCCAAGTACACAAAAACTGTACATTTTGTGTTATCTGATTTTTATTTATTCAATAATATTTAAGAAGAGAGATTTGAACTAATAACATTAGGTTATATATATTATACACAGTTTATATTATGTTATATATTATGCATAGGTCATGATTGGCATTCGAGCTTCCTATTAAATTCATTCTCCATAGGTTTAAATTATTTCAGTAAGATAATGACTTCTCATTCTTTCAATGTATCTCAATACTACAGCCTAAAGACGGATCAGTGGTGCCTCCAATTGAAAGAAACGTTATCATAAAAGAATACATTTCTTGAGTGGCCAACAGAATATGAAGTTGTTGAGAGCTTTTATCGTAACTGTGTTTCTTTCTCTCTACAGATCATAGTTTACAGATTGAACTCATTTTGGCAAATAATTAAGAAGATGCTTGTACAACAGGGTTTCCTTGGATATGTGTATTATAATATATATATATGCAACTTAGTATTGTAGTGCTTCAGTATACAATCTTATTTTACTTGAAATTTAAATAAATGTTAAAATGGGCAGTTTAAGATAACTATATTTTGCCAAGATGTGAAATCTTAATTCATAATATAGTGTATAGTGTAGTGTATATGACCCAAAAATACGTATTTTTTCATTTATTTTTGATAAATGAATAACCTTCCTTTATAGTTGAAAAGTTATTTCAATGTTAAGCTTGGTAAAAACTAAAGGGAAGTTTTTAACTGCAGTAAAGAGAAAAATGAAAAGTAAAGGGAGAAAGAAGAAGAGGTTTGATGGGACGTGCAGCAAGGTTGTGGGTGGTGTTTGGATGATGATGTAACGCTCGAACAGCATCGTGTTGACAGCCAAACCATTAGGCTTTTTGAATTGGTACTTTTTCAGACACTTTTTCTTTGAAGTTTGAATCTCTCTCCTTGGAATGTTCTTTCTTTTATTAGGGGAGTTAATTTCATAACATTTTTCAATAAATTATAACGGTAAGAATCTAAAGAAAGTACAGGTCGAGGTTGAATGTTAATCAAGTTTGAGCGATGTCGTTGGGTGCAACTTGTGAGTGAGAGAGTATGTGTACTACTTGTGGCTCAAAACTTGGTATGTGTAACGGTGAATGAGGAGTTGCTAGTCGTATTTCACTTCTTTGAGAACAAATGATAAGTTTGTAGATGTGTCTCACTTCTTGAATGATGGGTTGTTGGTCGTGTTTCACTACAGTAGGAGTGCATGATAAGTTTCTTATTGAGTTTCACTATTTTGAAAGTGCAGAATAAGTTGTTATAGCCTTGTCACCTCAATTGAGAGTGTGCGCCGGAGGAATCACTCGTTGTGCTTCACTTATTAAGAGCGTAGTGGTACTTGTGGGTTAGAGATAATATAGTGCACTTGAACTATATTCGAGCTCATGGGGGTGAGTTAGTGCATATATTAGTAATATATTATGAATCAAAAGCGTGATTGAGTACATATATGTGCTTTTTTCTACTGAAAGATGAAGTGCGCGATTCATTTTCTGAAAGGTGAAACAGATTGAAATGAAACTTGTCATACCCTTGCTAACTTAGAACTTTAATAGCTCTTTGTTTGGGTTCATACGGATAAATGTTTACACAAGCTGGACCAGTTTGTTTAGTGTTTGGTTGATGTTCTCAGGTGTGTTTGATTGAGGGCAAACACCTTTTGGTTTACACTGTTAGACCAAACGAGTGTAAATGTAAGCTAACTTTTGTGATAGTGTAATTTAATTCAATCTGCAAAAGTGTGAGCTTTTGTGGTGTGGCTTAAATTTCTACTTGCAAGTAAATATTTGAGTTGGTTCTCATTAGAAAGAATCTTATTTGTCAAAGTGTAAGCAAAAGGTGTATTAGGGATAACAAAGTGTGTGTTGATATTTAGGGGGTGACAAAGACTTCAACTTCTTATTTGTTTTAATATATCTCAATTTTCTAACTCATTTTTAATCTCTCTTCATCTCATCCAACTTCAAATTTTCTGGTAATATTAAAATGAAAAAGAAACCCTCTCAAATCTTCAAGTCTGGATCCGCATTAAATGCTTACCTTGAGGCGAATAAAAAAAGTACATGCATATGCTCCCATGAATATGATCTTTGTGCCGAAACACGTATATTTTAAGAAATATTTGCATACTCATGAATGTGTAAGCAAGCCCTACTTATTACCATACGTGGCACCTTTGGTGCCACACATTTTTATTCTTTTTCTTAATGTTAACTTTTTATTTAAAGTGAAATAAAAATGTGTGGCACCCAAAGATGCCACGTATGCAATGAGTAGGACTTGATGTGTAGGCAAGTATTTCTCCAAAATTTTATGTGTGTTCCTTATCTTCTTTACTATGTTCTAGTTTCAACTTTTTTAATGTGTTCTTTTCTTCTTCATGTATAAACAACTCTCACACAGACAATCAAAGAAAGAAGACGATTTAAGAGTTTAGAAATCTAAGTATAAACGAAAGATTCATAGAAGTAGTAGAATATAAAAGAGCTTGATCAATACATATGTCGATAATCGACTAAGTTAATTAGGTCACATTATATGTATAGAAGATCAAGATCAATCGAACACCGAAGCTCTTGGCAAATTCGCTAGAGCTTCACTTCCAAAGAACTTATTACGAATAAGAATGATTAACAGTGCAATAACATATCGAGCAGGCTAGAGTCTGTCCGAGTTCGCATGGCCAAAGCTGCTGCATTGGGGTAAGCTAGGTAATTGAGTTGTGTAATTGAATTATAAGAATTTTTCACTTTTGTATACACAAACACATTTGGAGAAGTAGTCAAGATTTGCTCTTAAATTTGAATCTCTCTTATTGGGATTTAATATGTGCTAACTTTATTAAATAATTTGTGCTGAAACTGACATCCAATAGTTGTACGTACCAACTTTATGAAATGAGTTTAAGGAATCATTAATCATAGGCTGGCTAGTGATGAAACTGGAGCATCATGTATTGATATTCTTAAAGAGTAAGAGCAAATCATTATCCGCTAATTACTTTGAAGACAAGATTATTAAATAATTAAATGTTATTAGAAACATAAAATTAGCTGAGGTTCAACTAGGCAGTCTAAATACTTTAAAATATATATTAAAAAAGAAAACTACTCACTATTCTTTATTATTAATTACGTTTTCTTTGGTTTACATTGATGGAGTCTCTATTCCAATTTAGAGTATATATTCATTAAGAATGGGTATAAGTAAATATTTGATAACAGTCGTTCATACAGTAATTATATTTGCTAAATTTTTTAAATTGATTATATTTATAATTATTTTTTATATTAAACTAAGTTTCCCAAAAATAATAAAAGGTTAAAGAATCACTTTAGTCTATAAACTTTAAACACTGTTTCATTTTTTTACCAAAATTTTCAAATGTTCAATTTTAGACTTTAAACATTTCTATTTGTTATATTTTAGTCTTTTAATTTCAAATTTGTCACATTTCTAAACTTTCAAGATTTCAATTTTAGTTCATATGTTTTCAAAATAAATTAAATTCGGTTGTTATTAAAAAAATTTCGTTAATTTTTCTTAAAATAATTATCGTATTTCTAAATAAAATTTGAAAATATTATACATATTTTATTTTTTTATATTTTAAGAACTAATTTCTATAAATATTAAATTCAAATTTATCAATTTTAAACTTTTTTTCTGAAGTTCGAGAACTAAATCTAAACGAACTTGAAATTTCAGCAAATAAAATTAACTTGTGAAAGGGTAGATATTAAAATTGGAATTTTTATAAATTAGAAATTAAAAATAAAATTAAATTAAAATTTATAGACTAAAATAATATTTTAATTATAATAAAATCATTTGGTGGGGGCAAGGACAAGAAGACGTTTTTGATTGTATAAATAGTTAAAGAATTATAGTTTAATAAAAAAAAGTTGGCGCTGCTTCTATAGCTGTTCAAATAAATGGGACATTTGAAAATTGATTAGACCATTATTGATACAACTAATTAACTTTTTTTTGTTCCCATGACAGGGTGTTTATTTTTTAATATTGTATAGTATTTGGAACAACGACAATAAATGTGACTATAATAAATAAATCTCTATTATATGTTTGGATCTTTTATAATTATGTCACTTATAATTAATATTTATTCGTTTTAGTTATTGTTCAGTTCTTCTCTAATTTTTTTTTTTTTATTAAAGATATTTCAAGTATAATTGAAAAGGTTAAAATTTTGCATGAAAATACATTTTTTAGAATAAATTTGTACATCTCCAAAATATTAGAGTAAACCTAATAAAAAACAAGTTCATATGACTAATGAGTTAAATCAAATAGATAGTCTTCATTAATTACCCAAATAGTTTTTAATTAATATCATAAAAAAAAACTTTCCATCAATGTGATATATAATAATTGGAATTAGAAAAAAATAAAAACGAAGTTTCTGATATATTAGCCAAAAAAAATATTTCTTAAAAGTACTATAATTAAAATAATCAACCTAAATGTAGCATTTTTTTTTTTATTAACGTTTTTTATTTAACCTATAATAACTGTTTGTGCTCTAAGTAATAACTATCCTCGTAATCATTTTTGGTATCTAAAACATTAGGCAAACAATTCCATAATAATTCAGTTTTAGGGTAAAATACCAATTGATCATAAAATTTGAGTTTTCTTTTATTTGGTACCTAAACTATCAAAAATTCAATTTAAGTCTTGAATTTTTTATATTTAATTTATTTTAGTCTTTAAATATTTGAGGCGGTCTTTATGAGTTTTTGAAAGAGTATTTTAAACCAGTATTTACTAAATACTCATAAAAAATTACATTGAAACAAATTTTTTACTGTAATAATTACTTTTAAATACTTTAAATAAATATTCATTCTAAATACAAATTTTAAATATTCTTAAAAATTAAATTTGAACAAGTTTTTGTGTGTAATCATTACTTTTGAATACTCAAAATAAATATTCATTCGAAATATTCTTAAAAAACTACATTCAAACAAGCTTCTGACACAATCATTACCAATCATTACTTATAATACTCAAAATAAATCTTCATTTTAAATACTCTTAACATCCAAACAAGTATTTGACTGCAATCATTACTTACATATAAATCTTCATTCTAAATACTAATTCTAAATATTCTTAAAATCTCAATGCAAACATCCTCTCAAAAGTCCAGTGGTGGTTTTTTAGTTTAAAAATTTTAAAATTAATCCATATATTAAATTCAGAGTAAATATTAATAAATTTTGTTCAATAATATTAATAATACAATTAAATATTAGATTTGTGAAGAAATTATTAAAACATACAATGAAAGATTATGTTTTTTTAAAGAAAAAAAATATTTTGAAAGACTAATTTTAAGTTATTTCTCCTTAAATTTAGAAATCAAGATGGAACAAACCTCTCAATTTATAGACTAAAATTAGACTTTACAAAGTTTAGGGGTTAAAATCAAACAAATTTCAAAGATTAAAATTAGACTTTTGAAAATAGAATCAAAATAAAACAAATATCAAAACTTTTGGACCAACCTAATTTACCAACCCGTCCAACCCTATGTGTTCAAGCAACACAACCCAATCATACCATTTATTTGAACACAATCTAATCTAATTTATTTAATTGTGTTGGGTTAATTTGAGTTATTAGAACATGACTTCTATTTACGGTTCACTTTATTCACATGACATAGATAGTCATTCTCCTCATTTATCAATCTTATCCGTATTTTTCTCTGTATTTTGCAGTTTCTCTCATTAACATTTCTAAACTATTAACTCTCACGCACGCGATAAATGTGTAAATTGAACTCTGAATGAAATTAATTGTTAGATTGATGATCATTGTAAATTAAACTTATAACTTTATGATTTAATCGAGAACAAAAAATTATGACAATTGTTGATGGAGAATAAAAACCACAAATCAACATGCCTCGTACTCGATTGTTGCTGATGTTGGGGGGAGGGGAAAACATCTAAACTATATTACAACTTCAACTTTAAATTTTGTGAGGCTATGTGTTGGAAAATAAGAAAGAAACATCTTATCTGCTCTTAGAAAAACATGTTTTCCTATTGACATGTTTATGAGATGTGAGTTTCACTCCTCTAAATGAATTCTAACTTCTCTTTATGTTATAAGAAATGTTTAGATGTATGAGTTTTTCTTCTCTTTGTTTATGAAATGTATGAGTTTTACTTAGAAGTGTGTTTCACTTCTCTAAAATTTAGGATTTATTAAGCTAACTTTGATGAAAAGTTAAATTTAGGTTAATTTAAGTTTCACATTGACTCTCACTCTGCCTATAAATATGAACACATTTGTTTATCACAAATGTGTCCAAGTGAAAGAGAAAGAAGAATAAAGAAGCTCGAAAATGCATTCAAGCTTATAGATAAAGAGTGAAACAAATTGAAACAATTGATAAAAGACTTCGATATCAACAATAATTCTTTGTTGAATTTGAAAGGTATATCACGATGTCGAGAGATATATTATTTCAATTCTCATTAAGATTTAAATATGGTTAGTGCTAATCATGTTATTTAAGATTTTAGGTTCATGTTATGTATAAAAACATTTAACACTATGTTCTGTAGTCCCTGCATAGATCGACCCCTGAACATTTGATTAATCAAAGGGAATATATATTTTATTTGGTATTTAAAAGAAAATAATTAGAATTGAAGTAAATTCATATTCATGAGATGATCATGATACTACTTAAGCATATTAGATATCATAATAATATTCATGAATTTATAGTTTGAATTTTCATTATTGGAATTAAAAAAAAATATAATAATAATAAAATAAAAAAGAAACTCGTGTTCAAACTGTTGTAGGATAGTGTAATTATGTTTTTGCCATACGCATGAAAGCTTGAAGTTCTTTTCATAAATTTCTTTTTCTTTTTCTTTTTTTTTTTTTGGAAAAGCATAATTATGGAAGTGAACAACCTTTTAACTTTAGGGTTGGGTTTTAGATGGCTTGAACTTAAAGCAGGCTGTGTAAAGCAAATTGAACCCCCAAAAAATAAATAAGAATAACTTTTAATTTTTAATTTTTAATTTTTAATGACACGCATGAATAAAGGCGTACTCAAATCCTATCTTGTAACAGACTCAAAAATATTAATTTACTGTGCGTGCGTGCGCATTGGTTTTGCTAAATGCAAAGAAATCACCGCACACGAGTGCCCCCATTTTTCCTATATATTTTTAATATTTCCTTAATACTCTACCCAATGTTTCTCATACAAATGCGATATTCTTCACTTAAATTTGCAAGTTCATTCTACAACAAGCATGATCTCTTTTTTGGTTGGGTTCGGTGTCCGATCTCTCTTTTAAATTTTTGTTTTCACGCGCTAATATCTCTTCGGCTAGATTTCCTAACTTGTTAAATTTATAATCTTGAATCAATAGTTCTGCAAATAATTCGTTGATATATTAAATTAGCCTATTCACATTCGTCAATCAATTTACTGAAAATAGAGATAAAATTGAAATTTTTGGAAAACGTTACGTGAATTTTTTTTTTTAATTATAATTAAAACAGAAATAAAAATTTGTTACCTGAATTAATTTTGTTTTAGAAAAATATCTAAGGGTAAGGTTTATTTCTTTTTCCATCGGCAAAATCCACAAAAAGTAGATGAAATTAATGTTGGTTCGAAAATTCAAAATCCTACTCTCACCCACTCTCGCGAAAAGTCTAAGCCAATGCGTCAAACTCAACACCCCCTGCGTGTTCGTTGCCTTTACTCTGAATCTTACTTGGAATTTACTACCAAAAATAAATATCTTTAGAGGTATTCTCTCAAATGGTTTGGATTTAATATTTAAATATTAACAGATATTTAAAATATTGATTAGACAGTAATCATTTAAGATTTGATATTTCATATATTATACAGTTGTGAAAAGTTAATAAAAAATAAAAAGAATTGTACATTTCTCAAAATTTATCAATACCACCTCGATAAATTTTTTTAATATTTTCACTCAATTTCAAGATCAACTTACATTATGGTCATTTACATTGAACTTAGTAAAATGAAACGGTTCATAGGTGGTAAAATATATTTTTTTAAGCCACCAAGTCCTTCACACTTGTCACAAGTTTGCATTTCAATTAGTTACAATAATAATAATAATAATTTTAGGGTGGAAAAAGGGGACTCAAATCCTATCTTGTAGGGTATAAAAAAAGTATTGGATAAAGACATAAGAGTACCATATTCTACAGTATGGGGGTTTTAGATTGGTTCCACTTTTTCTAAACAATGGTGACTTTCCATTACACTTATGTAGCTACTAAAAATGTTTTGTGACTTTCCAAAAGGATTCACTAAATTTTGGGATATACAGATAGCTATGTTTTAGGAGCATCAATGTTATTATAAAATGCTAAATAATGTTCGAGAATTCTACTTTTATAAAGATGGTCAAGAAAAATTATAGATATCGTATACAATTTATACAAATTGAAGAAGAGAATTTTAGAATATTTTTTGTCTAAGAATGTTGGAGAAAGTTCTAGACCATACACGTTATCCAAAAATAAGATTGTCATAAAATTGTGACCACGTGATTACTTGATTATCAAGGTAAGATGTAGCTAATTTATGACTATAGAATTATGCTTGAAGCCCAAGTTTATGTGCAGTATAAATAGGCGATTAGACATTCTACATCCAAATGAGTGAGGGTGTGACATGAAAATAGAGAGAGTTTCTTCTTATAAAAAAATTTGGTGCTATTTTGTTAGAGAAAAAAATTTTGTACTACTATTTTTATAGTTAAGTTTTTCTACTTTTGTCTGTGATTTTTACTCTAATTTATTTAAAAGTTTTTTACGTGTGTGTCATTCTTTTTATTCTTCCGCTCCATTATATTAAGCTATTATTCTCCATTTATTATCGCGGTGAACAACTTACTATTTATGAACTACTTAAAACAAAATGCTATGATTGTTAGACCTCCTAGAATTCAATGGAGGATAAATTTCCTTTTTTTTAGACGGTAAATAGCTCTATTTTAAGTAACTAAAATCAGCTTGTAACTTTATAATTAAAAAACAAGATTCAAAATCTTTGTTGGAAGGGATCAGTTAATGCCGAAAAATTGTCAACGGATATCAACTGTACAATTTGTATTACCGAGAACGAAAAATTTGGGACATAAAAAAAAAATTTGGCACATCGGTGTGGTGTTAGCCACATGACCTACGATGTCTAAGTTAATAAGAACTCTGACCTCTTATATTTCATGGTCTTATAGATTTTGGTCTTGTCCGAATATTCCGATATATTTTAACCTATAAAATCGTGAAATATGTTTTAAAAAAATAAATAATAAATAAATGATGTATTGATTTACGGTAGTTTGTGAATATGTTGAAAGCTTTATTGATTCAACAGTTTTTGTTTCTTTCTTTGCAAATTTATATTGTTTGTTTTCGCTCAAAATCAGAGTTAATTCAAAAGATAGGAAACAAACCCCTTGTCGTCGCTTCATCCCATGCTAAAACCTATGAATGTATTATCAAATCAAGTTTGGTTTTAGTCTAATTGATTTAAAATGTTACTTTTTAAAAAAGTTAAAACTGTCTCTAATTTATTGTAACATTAATTCAAATTATGAAATAATTCCACATGTTTTTGCGTTTACTCCAAACACGTCTCATAAATTAAGAAAATGACAATTCTAAATAAAAGTCAAAAAATTGATTCATTCATTTGTACTGAGAAATTCGATAATTAAAAAAAAAAAAAAAAAAAAATGCTAACCAAAATAATAGTTCCATAATTGATGTGTACCTACAAATTAAGAAGTCATGAATTGATTCTCATTCATAATTGAATTAAAAAAGATTATAATTTTAAACTTGATTGATACAACTTAATTTTAGTTTGTTAAATTATTAATAATAAAAGGCCAATTAATTCTAAAAACCAATAATTATCATTATGGGGTGTATACCAAAGAAAATAAGAGCCTTGAGAAATACACATATATTATGATAAAAATGATTATTAGAAAGAATGCTTATTAATATTTATATAATTATAATAAAATGTAATGAATTGTATTAACTCAAT
>JBBMEG010000024.1:3640638-3683429 GCA_037832605.1 Cyclanthera cordifolia
TTTACTTTTTATAAAAAAACAATCTATTTACTTTTTATAAAAAAACATCACATCAATCCCATCCATCTACTTTTATCTCACCTCAACTCACCACCCAAACACCATTTTCCTAACACTTCCCACCTCAATCCATCACCCCAAACGCCGTTTTAATAACACTTCTCATCCCTTCCCATCACATCCCATCTCTTCCCATCCCAACACGCCGTAGCCAAACGCGCCTTAAATTGATTGAGTTCAATCAATTATATCGATTAACTTCTGTCCTGAGTTACGAATCAAGGCTAATGACAAATTTCAATCAGTGATATTCATTGACAAAAAAATTCCATTAATGTAAAACTGGAAATAACAATTTTTGTTTGAACTTAATATATGATTTTTTTTTTGTTTTTTTTAATTGCTTGTTGGAATAACTTTGCACATTAATAGTAAATTCCCAAAAACAAATCCATAGTTTTCAAAAGTTTGTTAAAGTGAGAGATGTTTCAAATTTTGTTTAGTAAAAGTGAAATATTAATGAGTACTAGTCAAGTATTTTCTTATAACATTGATATTAATGAAGATTTATAATACATTATTAAAATATAGCAGTGACTATAGTTATACATATTTTAAATTTTACTGACATTTATCATTATTTTATATAGAGAAATAAATTAGGACATTTAAATTCTATCCACTATGTCAAATCATAATGATCATAATAATTACATCAAGCATACAAATGAAGTTACTATATAATTAAGCTAACAGTATAAGCACGACACAATACCTTGAAAAAATTCTTACCTGATTAATTGATATTGAACTATACGATTTTCATCACTCCAAGGCATGATTACCTAATTTACATAAAACCAGTCAGTGCACTAATCAACCACCAACTTTTATCTTTAATCAAGCTAGTGATGCCGCTAATTACTCGATTAGATATGTCCCTTTAATTAATTATTGGACAAACTTACCTCACTTATTAGATTAAAAAATTTATTAAATTCATGAAATTAATCCAAGCTTCACGAAAACAACTTTATTTAAGCGAAACTAGTGCTAATTTTCTCAATTAACCAATTATCTAATAGAGTACCAAACAAAATTACATTAAAATGATAATAATAATAATTGTGGCTCAATTGCATATATAAGTTAATTAATTCATTTATCCAATACAATTCCACCAACCCAAAGTGCAGCCCAAAACTTAAACGCTTACTGAATTAAGCAGGCCCAAAACCTATAACATTCAGCAGTCCCACACATTAGCACATGCCCAGCCCATTCTAGTAGCCCATCCATACTCATAATCTCAACAGCCCAGTAGTTTCCATTTAGTTCTTTTTTCTTTTTTTTTTACAGTAATTTTCTCTTGTTTTTTTAGAGGTTACATATGAATTGTATTTGAATAAAAGAAACTGCATAACAATGAGTTAATTAATTTATAACTATAACACAGAAAATTACACATTGGCTGACAATTGCAAGAAAATCCCTAATATTTCAAAATAAGCATATTTCAAAACCAGAAAAGGCAACAGATTATAAGTTTAAAATCCACATCCCTAAATATCGTTGAAAAGAAAAGAAAAAAAAAACTCATCCACTATTATCACCGTGGTAGAGAATTTAATGTAGCCCATAATTTATTTTTTATTGCTTGAAAAATAAGTTTGTTTTCATGGATAGTTGATGTAATAATATTTGAAAAATAAATAGTAAAATATACATAAACTTAAGCCTAAAGCTAAAGGCTCAATGAACTTACATATGAGTAACCATAAGATAACATTAGCCCTAATAAACTAACACTTAACACTAATCAACTAACAACAATACTCCAACATTTATATCTAACGGCGCCAGAAAGTAAAGAGGGAAAGACATGATTGAAAAGAGAAATTGTAAAGATAATTTAATATCATAAGAATATATGGTGGATGTTGTGATTGTTTAATCGAATAGAGTAGGGTCGCAGCTAAAATAGATTGAGAACGCGATACTAATAAGGAAGAGGAAGAAGAGAAAGAATGATACGGTGATTTAACGTGAAAAACATCTAAACAAATTAGGATAAAAATCACGGGTAAGAATATAAGAACTTAACTATAAAAATATGAGTTACAAACTTTCTCTCTTACAAAGTAGCATCAAATTCTTTTATAAGAAGAAGTCTCTCTATTTTTATCTCACACCCTCACCCACCTAGATGTGGATGTCTCAGATTTTGGGATGGTTTGTCAACAATAGGCCTCACCTATTTATAACGATTCCAAATTTGGGCTCCAAGTTTAATCCTATGGCCATAAATTGACCACATCTTGTCTTCGTAATCAAGACAATGATGTGGTCACAATTTTGCAACAATTTCACTTTGGACAAAGTATATGCTCTAGATAATTATAGATCAATCTTAGACAAAGAGTGTTCTAGAGTTCTCCCCATCAATCTTGTATAAATGTGTATGATCTAGAATCTTCTTTTGTCATCTAAAGTAAAGGTGATTTATCTAGAATTTTCAATATTATTTAACCGTAGATGTTATTGTGTCGCACTCACTAATGAAACTAAATATAATAATATAAAAGAAAGTACTAAAAATTTCAACTTTTTTCATGTCAAAATTAATTACGAGAATGTATATTTTAATAAAAAAAAAATGTATATTTTAATAAAAAAAAAAAGAAAAAAGCAAAACTATCCCAACATAAAAATTAGTGAATTAAATTAGAGCCCTTCAAAATTTTGTTCCTCCCAAAGAAAAGGAGGAATAAAGAAGTTAATGAATTTGAAATTATTTATTGTGAATAAAAACCCAAAAGTTGTACTTGTCCGAATCCAATCAGTCCATTAATTTTTTTTCTCTCTCATTAAAATTGAAGCCCGTGAGTCGGTGCATTGAATGTTTGATCATGTGATGGATAGAAGGTTTTGGAAATAAGGAGGATTTTAAACGGTTTTGAAGATTTAGTAAAAATAAACCTCTAATTAATATTTATGAAGTAATTATTAGATATGAGAAGTGGTTATAAATCAATTATTATAATAATATCTCATTTAAGTGAGGTTATAACAGAATAAGTATAAAAACTGGTTATAAAAGTATCAAACAAAAAAACAAAACAAAGCAAACAACTCCTAATGTTTGTTTGGGGTTAAAAATAAAAATTTTCAATTGCTTTTCAAACTGATTGATTCAAACTCCCCCCTTATAATTATTCAAAATAAATAATTATTCATTTTTAATCATTTATTTTTAATAATTTATTTTTAATTTTTAAAATAACATTCAAACAAATTATCTAAGCAACATTCTACAAAAAAATTACTATTCAAATGAATTATTACTAAAATTCAAATTTCTATTCACTCAAAATAATTATTTTACAATTTCACATTTAAATACTTTTGTTTTCAATTGAGTGGAACAAATCTGAAAATCCATATTAAATAGTATGGAGCTTAAAACCAATAGAGATAAATTTATCGAACGTTCTACTATGTAGAGAGCACACTACTTTTAAATAAACAAAAGAAAATAATTAAAACATAATATTTAACTGAATTAGCACCAAACAATAAAATTAACATGTCATAGATCATTTTTCGTTCACTAACCAGACTATCTCGATGCAGCCATGCAAGTTAGGCTGCATCAAAATAATTCTTGGTATAGTGATAGTTTTTTATTTTTTCAAATATATGAATTGAATAACAGCAACGTGGACGGCCAGTATGGAGGAAGTCCAAAATCTAACACGGTTGCTAAAAGCGGTGGGACCCGGGTCCACCCACGAAAGGAAATTTGTGGGAAACAGACTCAGAATTTTGGTAGGGAGTGTTTGAATGTGGACCGTCGGCTCACGAGAGTCGAATAGATTAAGAACAAAGTTGACTCGAGCCGCCTCTTCGGTCACGCACCGGCGGCTCCGGAATAGGTTCTTTGCATCTAATATCCAAATCTCCCGGACCCGACAAATTCTTCCAATTTCATTTTTCCTCTTTTTTCTTTTTTTTTTTCAACAGAAAACCATAATTATGTACCTAATTTCATGCCATATCCGGAGTTCATTTAATTTCAATTTTTTCTTTTACTTTTCTTTTTTTTTATGGGAAACGAGTTAATTGCGTAATACATCAAAAAAAAAAAAAAAAAAAAAAAAATTGAAGCACATCTATACAGCTTTATGCTTTAATTGCCATTTGTATAACGTGTGAAATATTGTAATAATTAATTTATAATTTCCCAGAATAAATTAAGCATAAAATGGTTACGTATTGTTTATGTCAAATCCAACCATTTTCTTCGTTTAAAACTGATTTGTCAAGATCAATATCTTAATTTTAAAGAAGAACGTTTCCTAATGTGAATCCATTACAATAATTCCTGTCCTTGTGGATAAAGAGTCATGTCGTAACAAAATAAAGAATAGAAAATGAGACCCTTTTTTTAGCTCTTATTCAATTCAATGCACGCTACAAAGTATTACAATTCTTATATTTCTATTTTTTTTTTCCCAAATTGAGTAATTATGGAGACCGAGCTTCAAACCTTTCTCATAAAACACATAAATTTTAAGAGATTTTATATATATTAAAATAAATCAAAAATAATTTTTATGTATAGCGAAATTTTGAAAATAGTTGCTATATATAAGAAAAAAGTTGCCTCATGTCAAATAGTCAAAATATTCTACTTCAATTATTAAAACTAATCGACAAAGAGAAGAATAGTCTGTTTTTCTTAAAAATACTTAAAAAGATTTAATGTGAAATACTTAATAAAAATGACATCAAAGGTCACCTTATGATCAAGAAAATACATATACTTACAATACTTCTATTCTTTTTATTTATTGTTGAATAAAAAACTAACACACTTGTCAATTCCTAATTATTGGGATAATTATAAATAAAAAACAAAATCTATTTTCTAAGAGGTCATTTGAGTATACAATTTTCTTTTTTTTTAATGAAAATCAATCACAAAACATTTCAATTTAAATCTGTTAAAAAAATCGATTTAAACATTAATATATTCATAACAAATAGGCTTATGTTTTTACTAACCGACAGAATAAACATCATATTAATTGGCCAATACAGCTGGTTTCACCCCCCAATTTAATGCCGGAAAAATCTTCCATAATTATCAGATAAGTAAAAAATTAAAAGAAAAACAACAAAAATCAGAACACAATAATTTCCCAACAAAATTTCAAACTTAGAGACAAATATTAAAAACAAAAAGAATTTCTACTAACTAAAAATAGTTACAATCATACATAATTAATTCTCTCCAAACTTCATTTACCTAAATACTTTCTTCAAAGTTTATATATAATATACTTGTACTATGTGAACCTCTCTTTCCCAAAAAATACAAAAAAAAAAAAAAAAAATCAACTACAATCAGTATACTTAGTTTAAAGTATTGTTTCTGACTAAAATGTATTTAATCCGAGATTATTTAAGTGTACTAGACCAGACATTGCACGTGCAGTGAAAATAATTAGTCGGTATATATAGCGAATTATGGTGGAGAGCATTGAAACGTTGTTACAGGGATCCTTAGATACACAAAAGGATCAATAGATGTTGCATTGTATTGTGAAGGTTTCAAACTTTATTGTCAGAAGATATGATGACAAGTACTTCAATTGGTGTTGATGCTTGAATGGTCTAGCAAGAACATAAGCAACATGAAGATGGCGAGAAAGAAATAGTGGTGTGTGAAGATTGATCATGATTATCATTCAAATCTTTAAGGGATAGAATGCTAATAATATTGGAGAATTCTAGATCATTCACCTTTATCCTCGCTAGATAACTAAAAAAGATTCTAGATCATACACATTTATGCAGGATTGGTGGAGAGAATTCTATAACACTCTTTGTCTAAGATTAACGTAGAATTATCTAGAACATACACTTTATCAAGAGTGAAGTTGTGGCAAAATTGTGACCACATAATTGTCTTGATTATCAAGGCAAGATGTGACCAATTTATGGTATCATAGGAATATACTTGGAGTCAAAATTTAGAATTGTTGGCAAATCATCTCAAAATGTTGCAGACATTCCACATTTAAGTGAGTGAGGGTCTAAGATAAAATTAGAAATAGTTTCTTCCTACAAGAGTGTGTGTCTCTACTGTGTTTATAGAGAAATTCTTCTAACCTTGCAGGTGGATTTTACACAAAAATTTGTATAGGGATTTGGTAATATTTAGTTAAATAGTCAACATTTAAGAGGTTGATATGTTGTATAAACAAATGTGAAAGTTAGATGGTCTGTTTCTTAATTAATTTCCCGAAATATTAGGGTTGATAAATAGAATTGGAAGAGAAGAAGGTTCGCGGCTTCAACAATGATGATGTAACTATAAAAGCTATGGGGTTGGTGGGACGCGGTCTTGTCAAATATATTTTTAATTATTTTTAATTAGTTATTATGGAACCAATTGTACTTATACCCTACAAAAATTAAAAGGGGTTTAGGGTTCTTACTTCAAATAGTACATCTTGTTTTCATAGCTGTACTAATTAATTGTGGGGCCATTCTTAATAATTGATGAACAATTACTAATCTAAACTTATAACCAACCCTACAATATATATATAAATAAAATATATTTTCATTTCTAAAAAGTCAATACTAGTGATATCATAATATAAGTTTGCCAATCCATTTGATTGGGATTCAATCTAAAAAAAGAGTTTTGGGTAAATTATTTTTTTTGTTTCTCATTTTTTACATTTATTTCATTTAAGTTCTTATTTTGAGATTTACGTCTCTAAACTTTTTAAATTTTAATTTTAGTCTTGTTCTTTGTAAAAATTGAATTAAATTAGTTCTATAGAAAATTTAAACTTTGATGCACTAAAAAAACAAGATGTAGACATGTTTTAAAATTTTATTGAAATAAATGACGATCATTTTTAAAAAACTATAAGAATCAAATTTAGGATTTTCTGAAGGTTCATGGGTTGAAAAACGGAACAAACACTAAAATTTAAAATTGAACTTTTGAAAATTTATGGACTAAAATGAAAAAAAAAAACTCAAAATTCAATATTTGAAATGGAAATTTGGAATGTTCAAAGACTAAAATGGAACAAATGTAAAAATTTAGAGACCAAAATAATATACCGTAAAGATTAGTGACGCGTTGGTTTCATTGTTTATAGGTAGTCCAATTCAATACCACAGTCACTAACGATCCTATAAATTTTATTTGTAATTTCCTCTCCTAATTTGTACGAAAAAAAAAAAAAAAAATTCAAAGTGATTTTTAATATGATTTTTAACATTTAGGACATATTCAAACTGATTGGAATAGATAGGAATGAAATAAAATTTTTCTATGGTTTAGATCGCAAAGTTATCATCTCGTTAATCATTATATTTACTCTCACTTTACTTTTCTCTATTTCTTCCTAACATTTTTCTTCCCTCCCAATATAACCAAACATATCCTTACCTATTATAGATTCATATGATACATCCCTTAAAAATAATGGATAAATGAAGAGTATAAAATAAAAATGGAGAAAAAATAAATAGAAATGTGGGGGAAGAAGAGTAATGATGGTTGAGGCATTTTGTCAAACAGGTGTTGTGTTGTGTGTAATTGAAGTACAGTTTAGAGCTGTGAAATGGACACATTATTAGCAAAGAACGCGGCTCCATATCATGTGGTTAAATTCATTCATTCATCAATCTTCCCGCCGACAAAACTCAACTTACTCTTTCTCTTTTCTTTTTTTTAAATGTTTTTTGTTTTTCAAATACCCAATAATTCTTTCAAAAAGTAAACTTAGTTGATTTTTATTTATGTTTTTTTTTTGTTGCTTTCATCTTTTAATTTATATGTCAAATTTGGAAATATGTCGTATTGTGTATTTTAAAATATTATATTTAAACTAATTAAATAAAAATATAAAGGGTAAATTATAGCTAAAAGATCATTATATTTATTATTACTTAAGAGGCTTACATTCGAATCTCCTTACCTTAAATATTGTGTTGAGTTAAATAAATTACGTCCTATTTATTATTTATGCCAATTTTATGTTTTATTTTTTTTGTGAATTTGTATATATATTCTAACCATTATTCTAACCTAAAGATAAGGTCTAATGAAATCATATTAATTATATATTATTCTAATATTAGTATGCTAATACTTTAACAAGTTTTATGTGTATGTGCCTTTTTCTAACTAAGTTTCCTTAGTTTCATTGAAAAGTATGGTTTTGTAAAAAAAAATAAATAATAATTTTAGAAAAAAAAGCTATTTAGATTATTCATTTAAAAGTGTGTTATGCTTTGTTGCTATACTGTTTGCAGCAGAAAGGGGAAAGAAGTTGGTATATAAGAGGGAACAATTCATATATTGATCATACGAGGCATTTTGGATAATGACAAAAAACAATCATGAAGAGAGATGTCTAAAGTGAATGAATGGTTCTATGGGAGGATTGTTGCAACCCTTGAAGTGTGGATGTAGATTTTGCATAAAAATTGTAGGTAATAACTCGTTTGTATGTGGATTTTGATATATTATATCAATGTGGAAGTTGATAATAGTCTGTTTGGATGTAGATTTTATATAAGAGTTGCAGGTAATAACTCGTTTAGATATTGATTTTGGTAGAGAGGTTGTATGTATACTTTTTTAAAAAAATTATTTATAAGGACAATTTTCATATTAAATTTTATATTTACGTAATTTCTTATTTCCATTAATATTTATCATTTTGTCTTTTCTTATTATTTTGTTTGGTAAGCTTTTTTTAAATAATCAATTTATTTAAATAATATTGACTTTATAATTTTCAATTATGTAATATTCATCAATTAAATAATCATTATCTATTTGTCAGATTGTTAATTAGAGTTAAATTATCATTGATTAAAATTTTATTGTGATATTCTTTTATTTCATATTTTTTATTGTATTTTGAAATGTCTCAATCAATATAATGCTTATAATAAGTTTGAAGTCAATTTTAATTAATACAAAATTTTTAATACTCGATTAAAAAAACGTTCTATTATTTAACATTACGCTCTCAAAACAGGAAAAAAAAAATAACATTAAAAAATAAAAATAAATGTGTATTGACACAGAAAATTGTTATAAATAAAAAAATATTAAAAGTAAAAGTTTTATTCATTATACTCCCATGTGTTAAACCAAAAACGAACAGTTAATCAAAATTAAAGAAATTACCTTGAATTAAAAAAAAAAAATAATAAAAAACTGGAATTCTTAAAACTCAAGAATAAAAGCTGAAATTTGAAACAATTTTTTTTTTTTATAAAACTTAATTAAAAAAAAAACATTAATAGTCATAATAAATTTACTGCACAAATAAAACAATTTTTTTCAATTTAATTTACATTTGATCTTGAGTAATATACTTATTTTAGTTTTTGTTATTAATACCAATAAAAAAATGTTCGCATGACAAATCACTTTAATATATGGTGATGGTGATGCATATAATGTGATGGGGGAGTCGGCGCATTCAAATCATCATACTCAACACATTTTTCATTTTATTTTATTTTGAGTATTTATATAGTTATCGCAAAAGGAAAAAAAAAAAATATATATATAAATAAAAAAAATAAAAATAAATTAGTGAACGAGTGAAACAAAGAAACTCTATTCTATTCTATTCTCATCTCATCCCGTCCCAATCAATAAATAGGTAGTGTGACAAAAAGAAAAAAAACTATAAAATATTATACACATTAGTCACCTCCCAAACAATAAATGAAATTATTTTTCATAGCTATAATTTTGTAACGAGAACAAAATTAAGAAGAAGAAGAAAAAGAAAATTAATATTCTAAGTAGATTTATTAGGTGGGGAGTGCTATTTATTTGTAGATATATTGTTTTTCTTTTTGAATACTCAAAACTCAAACACTATAGGGCTTTTAATGGGAGGCCTTCCTTTTTCACTTTCCTTCTAAGCTATTGCCATTATTAAATGTATGTCTTACTTCACCATCATTTTCCTATTTCCAAATATAATAACTTGAGAAGTTCAAATCTTAATTCCAATTTAGTTATGAACTAAAAATGCAAGAAATAGTTTAATTGTAAATTAATTGCAAAACAAATTTTAATTGACGCCAATCTATCTATACTAATGCTTCTGAGTTATTGCTCTCATTGCTAATAACATCAAGCTGTTATATATCGTCGTTTTTTTTTAAAGAATGATCTTAAATCACTAATATGCCACTATTCTTTCAATTATGGTTGATTAACCTTTAGAAAATTTTGAAAGTTTTACAACTTTGAAAATACCCAAAGAAGTAACCTTTTTCAAAATGCAAAGTATAAAAACGGTCGCTTTTGTAAATTCTTTTTTATCGCTAAGATGTTGAATTTTATTTATTTATTTATTGAATAAATTGAATGAGCATCACTTTATATAGAATAATTTTATTTTTCTTATCGTAGATCATTGTTTCTACTACATTTTGAGGAACATTGCCTATATTAATTCCTTTTTATATTAGAATACATTTCATATAGAGTAGTTTTCTTCTTTTTTCCACGCTTATAATTGAGAATATTAAATTTTCTAAAAAGATTGAGAATTTGAGATTAGTATAAAAAAGATGCATTATGTGTTATTTAATTAATTTCCTTTTTCTTTGGCTAAAATTATTTTATCTTTAGTTCTTTTTAATAGGCTTTCTTAAAAATGCCTATTCAATAGTTGTTTCTAATTCTTTGGTTCATGACGCTAAAAATAATAGAGGAAAAACAACATTTTTTAGTTTAACCAGCAAGAAAATTCAAATTCATGATAAATTCAATTGGGGTAGAGGGATTCGAACCAATATCACGTAGAACTTACAAAAATCAAGATATTAGATATTTGAATTTAAAAGATAATCAATATTTGATTTATTTAATAAGATATAAACAATATAAAACGTTTATATATATATATATATATATATATATGTAAGAGCACTTAAAATTGATAGAGTATACACAATGTAATACGTCCAAGAAATTGAGTGGGAAGTGATTAAAACAAAAATTAAATGATAATAATGAGAGAAATACAGAAGAGGCGTCGCTTTTAAAAATCGGCGTGGGGTTCAGTAAAAATCTAGAGGGTCCACCATATTAACCACGTTTTCCAAATTCCATTCCTCTCTCCATACGCCAAAAGGAAAAACAAAAAACTATTTCTTTTTTCTTTTTTCTTTTTTCTTCTACGAATACAATTCCTAATTTAATATCACGTGCTTTTATTTTTCTCCTTTTTTTCTATGCCCTTATAAAATCAACCTCTCGACCAAACTTTTTCCCCAAACTAACTATTTTCGTCTGCCCTTCCCTCAAACCAAAAGCCGCCGACAAATTCAATCGATTCTTCTGGTCTCCGCCATGGATTGGGTTCGAGGTCAAGAGATTGGCCATGGTAGTTTCGCTACCATCAATTTAGCCATGCCTTCCAAGAGCTGCGGTGCTCTCTTTCCGCCCTTAATGGCGGTTAAATCCTCCGAAGCTCTCTGTTCTGCGTCGCTCAAGAACGAGAAGCAAGTTCTGGAGGATTTAGGCGATTGCCCGCAAATTATTCGGTGTTTTGGTGACAGTTGTAGTGTTGAAAAAGGCGAAGAGGTTTATAATTTGTTTCTTGAGTATGCTAGTGGCGGGAGTTTAGCCGACAGAATTCTGAGCAGCGGTGGCTGTTTGCCGGAATTGGAGATTCGGCGGTACACGAGGACGATTCTCGAAGGGCTTTCGTATATTCACGAAAAGGGATTTGTTCACTGCGATGTGAAGCCGGCGAATATTCTTGTGTTTGGCGACGGCGATGCTAAGATTGCTGATTTCGGATTGTCGAAGAAGACAGGAAAAAACAGAGAAAATGAAACAGCGGAACAGGGAAGGTTTCAATTGAGAGGCTCTCCTCTGTACATGTCGCCGGAATCGGTGAATGATGACGAGTATGAGTCGCCGTGTGACATATGGGCTGTTGGATGCGCGGTGGTGGAGATGTTCACCGGAAAACCCGGATGGAATTGCCGGCCGGAATCCAACATCTATTCTCTGCTTATCAGAATTGGGATAGGTGAGGAATTGCCAGAAATTCCTAAAGATCTTTCCGAGGAAGGGAAAGATTTTCTAAGTAAATGTCTGGTGAAGGATCCGGCGAAGAGATGGACGGCGGAGATGCTTTTAAATCACCCATTTATGGCAGATTCCGGCAGCTCTGTTCCATCGACGGCTAAGGACGAGCTATCGACGTCGCCAAGATGCCCTTTCGATTTCGAAGATTGGGCATCAATTCATTCTCAAGAGGTTGATCAGAGATTTGAGAATGAATCAGGATGTTGGCTGGATTCGTCGGGTTCTTCTTCGACTGAACGGCTGCAGCAGCTGATGGTAAATGAGGCAGTTGACTGGTCGATGACTGACAGTTGGGTCACCGTCAGATGACTTCTGATCACCGTCCGAGTCGGTCATTTCGGGGTTGAAGAATTAATTTATTTAATTAATTGATTAATTTGGTTTGGAAGATCTTCAATCAAAATGTTAGATTAATTTTGAAGAGATAGGCGTACACACGGTTGAGATGATGGGTTGATGCACACCAAATGTGGTGTGGTCCAATGTACATAAAAATCATTCTTTTCGTTGGTATATGGAATATTTTATTTAAATCATTACTTTTCGTTGGTATACAAATTATAGTTGAGAAGTCTGATTGTTTAGATCAAATTGCACAAGGCTATTGTCATATAGAGTACCACCATACATGATCTAAATTGGTTGGAATATCTCACTTTGTTGGATCAACTCAAACTTATGCTTACCTCTCTTCCTCGGCCAATGTCGATACCAACCTCGCTGATAGTTATTTATTAATGGGGTTCTTTTGTGGATTTTAATTAAGTTTTATCAAACACGGAGCACTTATCTGCTTCAAATAAGTATTCCATAAAACCACAAATAAATACTCAATAATTCCACAAAATAAGTGTTCTAATTTTTTTCTTTTTTATTACAATCTCTATATCAAAACCACCATACAAACAATCAATTTCCCAAATCCACAACAAAATCATTATACAAACAACAACCATATGCAAACCCCAAAATAAACAAGCTATTACAAAAACAAAAATCTCAAAACTCTCCTAATAACTCATCATACCTAAACACCCAAAATAAACATTTCATCAAATCTCAAACGAACACTCCTAAAGGTTTATCAAGTTACTATTTTTATGTACCTTGCACTCACGTGCTTTCAACCTTTATTCCACATTGGTTAGATGACTTGAAAAATATATACCAATCTGAAGTTATGTTGTTACCCTCTATTTACAAAACTTGGATTATAACTATAGCCTATGATCAAAATCATAAGAGCGAAACCTCCACAATGCCCAAATTCTAAGTGGTGTATGAGTGACATAGTTCATATTCATACTGACAGAAGGAAAATTTGTTAGAGTTCATACTCATATTGACGTTAACAAAAAATTGTTATTATATACAACTTGAGATTACAAGCATAAGCATTATCTAATCTATTTTGTGCCTAGTGTGTCACAGCCATATTTATCTAATGTGTCTTGCACATGGGTGAATGCTGATTGAGACCACCTTTTATCATTCTTTCATAGTATAGGTATTAAATTTACATGTTGTTGTTGTTTCCTTGTATTACTTAAGTTTTGAAAATTTTCTTGTTCGACCTAGAACAATATTTCAAGACTACAAATACTGTCGTTTGAAGAGTCAAGGTTATTCTAACGATGATGCATCTAGGCGACAATGTCAAGTTATGGTGGCGATCGTGATACATGACACTTAAGTAGGAAGATGTACCATTGACACATGGAAAATGGTGAAACATTAGTTGTGTTCTTAGTTTTTCCTTTGGAACTTTGAGATCCTGGCAAGACGTAAATTGCCCAAGCAGAAGCATACCGAGTCGATCTGAGAGTATGTTAAGCAGTTTGCTGAAATTTTGTTAGACATCTAGATATGTCAGAGAAAGACAAAGTTATAATTTTCATTGAGGGATTGAAGTCGTGGGTAGGTTAAGGCTTTACGAGCAAAAGGATGGAAACAATATTAAAATTCTATATATGTTGCGGCTAAACTATAATTTGACCTGAATATTGATGGCTACAATAACCTCCCCATGTCAAGACAACATGAATAGCGGTTCTAGTTCTTCCAATAGCGGGGATAGGTCAATTAGGAAAATTAAAGGGCAAGAGTAAGAACTTCAATTTTCAAAAGACTAAAACAAGAGACGTAACTTAACTCACATGTATGTAAATTAATTATAAACCAAGAAAATGAAAAAATATATATATTTAATAAAATGATAAAAATGATTCATTTAATAAACAATTAGAATATGACAAATGTATGACATCTAAACGAGCAACATAAAAGATACCTACCTAATATAGTGAGTTCAATCCAAGGAGACAACCTACTTAAGAATTAATTTTCTAATAATTTTCTTAACATTCAAGTGTTGTAAGATCAGGTTGTATATGTTGTGGCATTAGTCGAGATGCGCGCAAACATACCCAAACAATCATGGATATATATATATATATATATATATATATATAAAAGTGAGATCATTGTCCAATTTTTCCTTCTAGAGTAAAGCTTTAGAATTAAGTGTTTTTTTTCCTGAATTATAATTTTAGTGGGTAAAATAAGTTCATGGACAATGTGCAAGTAGTAATGACTACAATTACCGCATAAAAGCTTTTAAAATTATAAAGACAGAATTTGAAAATTAAACTAAGACTATATTGTTTAGCTTTTAATTTTAAAACCATATAACATTGACTAAAATCAAGTCAATAAATAATTAACTAAAATGACAATTCAACCCCAAATTTAGTCAACTTAAAAAAAAAAAAAAGAAAAAGAAAAAGAAAAAGAAAACCCCTTATGTTCATACCTTCGCAAGAAAAAACAAACCATTTACATAATAAACACTAGTCAGTGAATAATATTTTATGCGTAATCTCTAGTTTGGTTTTGACGTGATTAGGGTTAAGAAAAAGTCTACAAATTGATTTAAAATCCAAAAAATCAAATTGTTGAGGTACGAAACTAAAACCAAATTGGATTTGGATAATTACATGAAAGCATTAGAAAGAAGCAACTATGTAATAATAAATTCAAACATTTATATATAAAATTGAAGTGAAAGTTGGAATTAATAAATAGTATGGAAAACCCCACACCCTAGGGGTTCTAGAAGCTTAATACGGACACATCTTCGGGGAAGGAAGGATTGGCTAGATTGTTCGTGATTATCATGGATGACCGATTTTAGTTGGGACCAAAAGCTGGCTTTAGGAACTGTGCGGTCAAAGTCCTCGAAGGGGTTGCAATCAAAGAAGGGCTGAAAAGTTTGGTTGATTCTCGCTGATGGATCCCCTCAGATGGTGGAATCGGATGCGATGGGTGTAGTCCAAGCTTTGGTGGGTAAAGACAGGGATCTGTTTGAGTTTAATAACATTATGACGTTGATATTTGGGTATCTCTCCCTTAAGCTTGGGGATGTGTTCTTTTTCCTTTATAAGAGATCTTGTAATAGAGTGGCTGATTTGTTAGCTAAAAGCTTTTTGTGAACGCTCTGTTATTTGTAACTTTTTATCTTCTCAGGTGGAAGATAGGTCTCTTTTTTGGAGGGGGTTCTGCCTCCTTGGTGGCCTCTTGTGTGGAGGGTAATTGTATTAGTTGTACCGTTAGTTGTTAATATTATTTTTTGCCTTTCCAAAAAAAAAAATAATACGAACATTTGTCGCATAATTCATTAATAATGAGAGAAATAATACACATCTTATAAATTTTAAGATATTTATAAAAAGAAACTATTTGTATCACAATCAACCAACACCAACAAAAATTTTTTAAAATAATAAGAATAATAAATCATGGGACTAATTCAATAGAAGCAAAAATAAGAAGCTTCATTTTGATGAACATGTGATTTCAAAGTGGGTGTATTTCATTCCATTCAACATTCAAAGTAAGCCATATGAGAACATAGGAGGGGTCAAAATAGGGATATCCCAAATCCAAACACATAATAACCAAAATAAATATATATTATATTATTAAGAACAAATCATTATAATATTTATATAAATATAAGTGAGATATTATTAATTTAATTATTTTTAACCTGATGAACGGTATGAGCATTTATTCTTTAGAGAAATTGGCTTGTTCATGTTGGTGGGGTCCATGACGACGGTGCACGCCACGCTCTTGTAGAATTTGGGCTTCACTAATTTGCCCAACACGTTGGCTCTGGACCGGACGGTGAATTGAAGGTTCAGTGGAACCGGGTCCACCGGCTTTCCGCTTATGCTGCTCAGGCTGGCTCCGCCTCCGTACAACGGAATGCCGCTTCCTTTCACCGTTACCGTTATGGCTCGTTGGCTCTTTCTCTCTTGGTGAAACTTCTGCATCTGCATTTACCACCTTTTCAATATTCTATTCTTAAGAAATTTATTTAATTTATTTGCTTATTAAACACGTTTGATCACTCATTTTTTATTAAAAAATTATTTGCATTTTTTTTGCAATTCATTATTCCTTTCTTTTAACAAATTCAATCTATTTTGAAAAAAAAAAAAATACAGATCTTTTAAATTTTCACATTTTAATTACGCATTATTATATTTGAAGTGACCAATTAGTAGAAGGTTCACATTTGCAAAACTAAAGTTAATTAAAAAAAATAAAAACAATAATACACATTAATAAAGTTTCATCATTGTAATAATGAATAAATCTCACGATATTTATGAAATGCAGTAACAACTTTATTATGATCCATTAATTTTCAATTGAAATCTCATTTACCTTATAAAACCTAAAATGTGCAATTGGTAAAAAAATATTGGGATTGAATCATATTTGGAAATGTGTTAATGTTTTCATGGCCAATTAAAGTAATGAGGTGGAAATTTGATGTTTTTTAATATAAATATATGTTTTTTTTTTTTTTGTGGGTGAAATAAGTTTAGTTTTATGAACTGTTTAAATTGCATTTTTTTTCTTTTATGGAATAGAATTTCATCTTCATTAATATATCGAGTAATACGGTTTTTAAATAATCAAAAGTTATTTTAATAAAAAGCATATAATAAGCACAACATTAATAAGTTGGCATAATAGTTTTTTTTTTAATAATGTTGGATGAGTTTTTTAATTACTAATCTAACAAAAGTATTTGCTTATATAATCATTCTAATAATTTATTGGGAACACACATTAACATTAACATTAGTATTATGTATTATAAATATTATTAGTATCAATATTATAAAAAAATATGTAACAATATTATTAGAGGTGATTTCGATTTTTGTCAGTTTTGTGTCAAACCGACAATTGAATCAATTTATTTGATTTTTTAATTAAAAAAAAAATATTAGTTTAATTTTTTGTTGGTTGCGTTCCATTTTGGTTGGTAGTGATTTTGATTTTAATAAGCATTTAATTTATTTTTCAATTTTTTTATCTATTTTTTAATTTGATTCTAGGATTATTATTTTACTAAAAAAAAAACAATATTTTTTATGAATATCACAGTATTTTTTATTTTACATTTAAATTTGTTATTCTATAAAATTTAGATATCAATATATATTTTTTCTTACCATTTACATATGTTTGATTTTTTGTTGATTCCCAATATATTATAATTTTCAAAGATATCAAAATGAATGGTAAATATTGTACTAAAAATCCGAACCCGATTCATTAAATCTATTTGATTTCATTTTTTTTTCACCTCTAAATATTAGGAGTATATTTAATTTTTTTAATGATTATATTTATAATTATTTTTTAGATTTTGGTAATATCTTTCTTGGTAAGTACATACCCAAAATGTAAGAAAACAAAGTCGATGCTTTTAACATAAATATAATAAGTAATAATAAACTATGAAGTTACTTAATTGTTTGAATAAAAAAAAAAAGTAAACAATAAAACTGGATTTTAATGTTTGTATTGACCAAGTAGATCTACTGAATTATATATTTAAAAAACAAAACAATGTGTCCTTGTCTGGTTCATCAAGAAAGAGACAAAGAAACGAAATAGTTATTAAGAAAATAAATAGATAAATAAAATAAAATAAAGATAGCGAATTCATACAGTTCCAGAGGCTAACGTGAGCTGGGAATACGAAAGCTGAAGCGGAGTGGATGTAACATGAACACCAAAAAACGTCGCCGTATTTCGAAATACGAATTTCACCGTAGCATTCAGCGTCACCAAATCCGTAGCCACCCCTGAAAAATCCGCCCCCGCTTGGATCACAAATTTGTCAAACAAAATGCTCTGCAATTCATTTACCAAAATCAAAAACGGTTTTTTTTATTTTTTTTTTTAAATCCAAAATTAAATTGAAAAACGCACTTACTCTCATGAGAATGGTGGGTTTCTGGGGGCGGCTAGCGCCCCACAAAATGAGGGAAAACAGAGAAAAAAGGACCAAGAAGCTAATGACGAAAGCAAGGAAGTAGCAGCGGCGGGTGAAGCCGTCCGAGGCGGCAGCGTCATCGAGGAGGCGCTCCTCCTCGATGGCGTCGAACCGCTTCCACGGCTTGGGAGTTTTGTGATTGGTGGGCTTGCGAGATCCGGGCTTGGTGGAGGCGGAGAATCGGGTGGAGGAGGAGTCACGTGAGTGGGGGCCCAATGATGAGTTTGAATGCGAGTGTGGGGGTGACCCCATTGGGCTCAGCACTGGACTCGAATGAAAGGAGTTCGTCGTCTTTTCACCATCGTGCGAGTCACGTGACGGGCTTTGCACGTAGTACACCGGCCGTCTCGAGCTCGGAGATCGAGCCGGCGACGACTGGGTCTGACTGCTCACTTCCGAGTCGGTCTTGGCCAGCACCACCGACATTGTAGAGATGAATGTTAAGAAAGTGAAAGAAGATCAAGAAGAAGAATGAGGTTTATTTTATTTTTTGTTTTGTTTAATGAAATGGAAGTGAAGTGAAGTGAAGGGTAAATGTTTTTATATATATATATATATATATACTAAGAGGAATCTTGGAGGAAGCGTAGGTGTTGGGAAAGCACGTTGGAGTGTGGGGTTGTTTACTGTGTTCCAAGTATTTTGTTGGAAATAAAATGAATCAATGGCTTTTAATTAAGGAAAATGCAGTAGTAGATGACAAGATAATTGTAAATATAAATCAATTTTACTAAATTATAAAAGAAATTAGGTGACAATAATTATTAGTATTAATTTTTACTTTTGTTAATTTTTTTGAATATGATTATATGTCTAATTATTTTTTAGATTTAATTACTTTTTCTTTTTAATTAAAAAACAAAACTTTGTGTGACTATTAAATTGTTATGTAAATAAAAATATATATTAAAAGAATGACGATTTGAATAATAATAAACAAACAAAATGTGGCACATTGATATTCACACAAATGAAATGAAAAGTATGACCAATTATAAATTTAGTTCTCAAAAAGAATTTGAATTTAGTCGTTATGATTTAAAAATTTAGAATTTAGTTCATATGATTTAGAGAAATCTACAATTTAATCATTATGATTCAAAAAATATTAGAATTTAGTCCTAAGATTTGATAAAATCTAAAAAATAGCATTTGTCGTTTGTAATTTTTTATAAATAAAATATGTAGTTGATAGTTATTTATGTGTTTAATGATAAGAGTGTGAGATAACTAATTGATTGGACATAAAAAACATATTATCCAAATATCAAAATTATGTTTACATACTTAATTTTTCGATGATTTACGAATAATATGAACTACTTTTTAGGTTTTATCAAATGATAAAGGTTATACTCTATTTTTTAAAATCATAGCGACTAAATTTTATATTATTTAAGTTATAATACTAAATTATATTTTTTTCCAAATTATAGAAATTAAAATACATATTTTTAAATCATATGAACTAAATTTTAATTTTGGTTAAATTTATAATTAACCTAAAAAATGTTTACAACTAACTCCGTTAAATAGACAAGTTTTTTATATAATAATAAATATTATTTATTATTATTATTATTATTTTAATTAAGAATGGGGAGGGGAAGAGGGGCAGAGTTTGTAGCACAGATCTGGCAATTAGAGACAAGTGCAAGATTTTCTCAGATTTATGGGCCTTCCTTCTGGTGGGCCTTTTTCTAACCAATCGTCCTTCTTTCCAGTACGTTTATTATTTATTACACAATATAGATATGAACATCGTGAATAAATTATCTAATTATACATTCATTTCGCCCTTCTTTTTTAACTCAAAATCCAAAATTATGATTTATTGTGCTCTTTAAATTATATAATATAATACAAACATCAATCCTAATTTTCATCTCTATATTTGATTAGTTTGTTCATTTGATACATCATATCTTATATTGTTTTTTTTTAACAATTCTATCAACAACTTAGAGATCAATTTTGCACACAGTAGTAACTCAACAATTTTAGTATAGACTTAATTATAAAAATGTCGCAAGTTTGAATCTTGAATTGGGAGTGGGTGATTCGAACCCGTATCTTATGACTCTTGGGCGTTTACTAAATGCAGTTAAACTACTGCTCTTTTGTCACTTTAATTTTCTTTAATGTGCACATTAATAATAAATTCATAAATCCACTAAAACTTTATAAATGAAACTAGTGTTGAGGCTAAAACGCATGTGCTCCTCAAACCTTTTGAGAGCAAAGGTTCACTTATGAAGTATAGTATCAGCAAAATTCTTAGTACTGTAGTAGCGGCGAAATATTAAGTACTACCGTTATATACTCTCTTTATTCACATTACATTTCTTTTTAATGAATATTTATGGAGATGCTCACAAAATTTTATAGTGGATGTTGTCTTGTCGTGACAAATAATAAATAGGGAGATCCAAATATAGTATTAAGAACTTTTGTAAATTTATTATGAACTCCCTATTATTTTTAAATATTGATATGGGCGTGGAATTCTCATTCCGGCAGGGCACGGCAGCGTCGGGATGGGGGCGGGAGAGAAGAGGGGATTTCACGTGGTCAGAACGGGGACCATGAGTGTATTTATCGTTCTCATTTCTCTAATCTCCATCATATTTACATTTTCAATCTCTTTATTGAATCTTTGTATTGATATGATATTGTTAATTTTAGACAAAAATTTTCATGTTTTGTTTTTGGTTTAGCCTAAAAAGTATCATATCATCATATTTTCTTCTTCTAATCGATACGGAATACTTTATTTTCATCCAATGTTTTGTTAGTAATGATTCAATTGAATATTTGTTTTGAAATAATTGACAATATAGTTAAAAATTGAGATATATTTTATATGAAAACATTAACAATTTGGAATTATTGTAAAAAAATTGAAAATTCGATTTTTAAACTTGTATATTATCGCAAATCGACAGTTTTTGGTTCGAATAACATTTTGTGAAATATGTCAACAAACATGGGAGAAAAAAAAAATTAAAATAATATTTTTTTTTTATTATTATTTCTCTAAATTTCTAATTTTTTTAATTTTTCTATATTTATTGATTATCATAAATTTAAAATTAGATATATTGAAAATTAAAACCTTCTCGGTAAACTTCTTGAACAAATTTAAAATAATATCTTGTAATCGTTTTTTTTTCCTTAAATTTCATCTTCGAAAATAAATTTATAATTTATAATCTAATCTTCATGTTCGTAATAATATTTTAATTACAAATATTATTCAACGTTCTAAAAATGATAGATATAAACGGTTCATATTACAAATTATTATTTGTTTTAAATTTTTTATCACAGCAAAAATTAGGGCAAGAGATTCAAATTTACACCAATGTTCAACTAATGTTCTTTTTTTTTGTACCATTTATATTAGTTTTGACAATCCAACCAAATATATTTGTATATTTCTTTTAACTTCCATATTTATAATTAAATTTCTATTTTTTAAAATATTAAATTTATTATTTATAATTTCTAAACCGGTTAAAAGTTAAATTTCAAGAAAATAAAATTGAAAATTTGAGGAATTTTGATCAAGTTTTTTATATAATATTTGCTGGGAGGTTGAAAGAGAGTTGAGAAGAGATTGACAAAAATTGAGGAGAGATTGTAATACATTAGAAAAATAAAATAAACTAACTTTGTGGTCATTTGTCCCACGTTGAAAGAGAGAGGATTTTTAAACACATCTATAAGATAAGTTGTACTATTTCTAATTTTTTAGGGGATGCTCACACTATCTAATATCATTTCATAATAAAATGTGGGTTATTAGTCTCTGTAATTCCTTCCTCCTATCTCCTCAACCAAAAAATGAAAAGGAAAAGGAAAATTCTCGGGTAACTCGAACCTAGCAAAAGAGTAAATTTTGTGGAGATATAAGTTAATTACTATGATAGAGACAGAAACGAGAAAGCCATGCCCCGACCCCACCCCACTCTATGCACATATCTACCAATAATACGACACCATACCCCTACCAATATGTTTAGATTTTCATATATGTATATTTGTTTTAGTAGGAAACAAGTAGATCGCATCTAGATAGCCTCAATGGCCCTAATGAGTTTGGGTAGCCATTCTTAAAAGTGGGTCAGCCCAAATAATGGCTTGAAATTTCTTGTCTTACTTCATTTTAATTGCTATATTTTGACTTTTTTGGTTGTATACTTCATTCAGCCTTATTAAATACTTAAAAAAAAAACAATTCTAAATATTGTGTTTTTCACTTTCAATATTCTTTTAATCACATTTCAAAAAATAAAATAAAAAATAAACTCTTTTAATCATGATCATCACTTATTTTATTGGTACATTTATGGAGATTATCAATTTAGACTTTGATGTTATTGACTCAATTAATAATTACAAATACAGTTGACATGCATATAAAGATGTCACATTATAGTTGAAAATATTATATGGTCACATATAAAAAGGAGCCTAAGCCAAACATTGTGTCACACCACACGCGCACACCATTCCCCTTCAACATTTAACTTTTATATTTTAATGTATAATCTATAAATCAATTTAATTATATAATTTACTTAAAGTTACTATATAAACTATATTTGTTTATTTATAATTTGTTTGTTTGTCAAATGTATGATTTATATTTACTTAAGTAACATTTTTAATTTCTTGATTTTAAGTAATATCATGGGTTAAACTTCCAATTATTCTATTTCGTATACTTTGATAGAGTAATCTAACGGTTAAATAACTAAACAATGAATTAGCTAATTTAACGTAGACAATGTTTTTTTATTTCTTTTTGTTAGAAAATATTTTCAAAACGTTGCTGTACTTTTCTTTTTTTTTGCTGTACACAAAAAATTCCGACATGTACATATATCAAATTTAAACAATATACCAAATAAATAAAAAAAACAAATTCTTTTGTTTAAAAACTAAATGTTAGATTTATTATAATGTCAAAATTAGATAAAGGTTAAAGAAACTATTTTCTTTAACTATCTATCATAATAAACTGCAGTCTAAACATAGTTTATCATAATTTTAATTATAATACATAAAACATCACTTCTAATGACATGAAAGGTGCCCCAAACTCACATTTATAAAAAAAAAACTACATTTTTAATTTTAAGTTTGAAATGCATTTTTTATATAATTAATATCTTTCAAAATAAAACACTTTTATGAATGATATTTCAATAATAATCGATCAATTTTAAAATATTGATTATAATAGTAATAATCAGTTTTTTAAAAAATACAATAACAATGAATTTTAGTCTTGTAACGAAATTGTTAACTGCACAACAACATGATGACTAGATGAAATTTCAATAGAGTTATAATTAATTATTTTGATCTTCATATTAATTAAATATTTTTAAAATTTTATAAAAATAAATTAGAAAAACACACACACAAAGTTAAACAATCGGAAAAAATGCTCTTCACTAGTATTTTTCAAAAACAATTTTCAAAATAGTTATTGTAATTATTTATTTTTAATCACTTAAAATAATTATTCATTTCTAAACATTTAAAATAAGTATTTATTTATAATCATTCATTTATAACTATTCAATTATAATATTTCATTTTTAATTATTAATTGTTCATTTATAATTCTTCAAAATAATCGTATATTTCTCAAAACTACCATCAAAACTGCAATAAAGTACAATTAATTTACAAATAACTAACTCAAATATGTAAATAGTCAAAATAACAGCTATTTACATGTAAAAAGTAGGGTTACTCGATGATAATAACATAAAAGTCACATGGACCAAATTGGAATATAAAAAGTTGACTGTCACATAAATGTAAAATAAAGGCCAGTTGCACAATTTCTATATTTTAAAGTTTTATTTGTGAATAGAGCCCTAGCCACCTCAGTTAACGACGCGACGGCGGCAATATAACGATACTGTAAGTTAACCTCTTACTTTTTCTTCCAAATTGCAGCCCTAAATTTCTCAATTTCAGTTCTCTCTTCCTTTTTTCCCTTTATCATTCTCGATTCCCCTCTCTCTCCCTCCATCTCAGATTCGAGCTTCAGCCCTCTTAAATCCACCACCCGTCGCCGGCGATCAACCGCCACCTCTTCGCAGCCACATTCCCGCTCTTTTCTCCCTTCGGATCGATCGATTTTCCGGCTTGCAGAATCAAGGCCCTCGTCACTCATCTCTTATTTCCTTTCTCTTCCTCGGTAAGTTTGATTTGTTCTTTTGTGTTTTTTCTTTCGGTTTCTTTGATTTATGGGCTCACAATGTTCACCTCCTTTCCCCTTTTGGTCTTCCTGTTTACCCCTTTCCTTGATTTCTTTTAAGATTGACGTTACTGTTTGATTCTTTTAACAATTTTTTGGTGTTTGAAATTGGGTACTTTTGTATTTGGTCACATTCTAGGTTTTTTTTTTTTTTTGAATTTACCGATTGAATATAATTGGCAATGGGGACAATTGGGCAGCTAGTTCTCTTAATGTTACCAATTTCTTTTTACTCAATGAGAATGTCAGTGAGGGAGATTCACAATGGTTATCTTGGAGAGGTGTTATGTTATATGATTGATTTTGACTGAATATAAATTAAATCCAGAATTCATCACAAAGCTAAAGATGAAGAGAATGATGTTAAAGGAAAACATGAGTCGAATCAGGCTTACATCCTTCACGTTTTTAGGACAAGTAATGGGAATGAGGAAAACCCATTTTTGTTCTTGAAGCTTGATCAAATTTACCCACCCATAAGATATCGGTTGTCTGCAACTTTTAAAAAAAGAAGACTTTTGTGACCAAATAGGTGCAACTAGTTTGAGTTCAAATGTCATTTGTATTTCTTGAAAAACATTGATATCTGTAGTCTCATATTTTCTTAAAAAAACCTAAATCTTAAGCTAGAATGTTTAAAAGTTACCCAAGTAAAATAATTTGTATCTCGTTGTATCAATCAAGTAGATCACTGCATGAGTAAGCTTAGTTTAGCGGTAATGAAAAATATCATTGGCCAAGAGGTTGTAATTTGTATGTTCGGATTCCCCAATCTAAAATGTTGTTTTGTGCTAAAAAAAGAAATAAAAAAAAAATCAAGTAAATTATTTTACTTCCTTATTTTAGGATATTGAGAGTGAATTGATTTTTCTTATGATAGGAAATCATGTCCTGATGTTAGACTTTCTCCAAAAATAAATAAATAAAATGAAAACTACTTTGTAACTTAGAAATTGCTAAAGAAAATCATATATTGTTTGAAATCTGGATATAAAATGTTATGAATTTTCTTTTCAACTATGAAGGGGTGGAGATTCACATATTTAGCTTTGAGGAGAGATTGAGCTTTCTTAGATTGAAATGAGTTAAATGACTTAGGTACACTTAAAACTGAGTTTGTTCACTAATAATCTTATTGTACATTAGTCTGCTGAATAGTAATTCTTAAGGTCTCTACTGCAAGCGGTTTAGCCATTAATTGTTATGCTCATTGTCTACAAGCTTGAATTGCATTGCATGGCTCTTGAGAACACACACTATAGATAACTTGGTCATCTCAACATGGATCTTATGACTAGTTCAACCAACACAGGCAGTTGTATCGTTTCATTTATGGCAACATGACTCTTTCGTCACCTTCCTTTTCTGTCATTTTCAGCTGTAGCTATCTGAAAGACCTGATAGTCTCAATCACATTATGGTGATTCCCAAGCTTTAGAACAGTGCGAAAGGTTGAATATCTTAGAAAATACTTGTAGTAGTCTTTCACCATCTGCACATGATTCCATTTACCAAAAAGGATTCAGTTTTATAGGACTGGATTGCAGGTTAAGAACCTTGGCTTGGAGTGATGATTATCTATTTTGAGGAGCGAAGAAAAGATAAGGAAATCATAAATTTGATGGACTTAAAAGAGAGTAGAGAGGAGAGGGGAAGAAGATGATGTGGAAGAGAGAGAGATAGTACGAAAAGGGGGGGGGGGAAAGAAGTCAAGTTGGAGGAGAGAACGACTAAAAAACCTTGTCATTGAAAATTTACAACATTAGTAATTTTATGACAAGGCTTAGTCATTTAATGATAGAAACTTAAGGCAAGTATTTTATAAAATATAGGAATTAATTTTCAGATTCAAAATTATGAAGAAAAGAGCAGAAATCTAATTCAAACCACAGGCTAAAAGTGTTTCTTTTTCAAATAGTTTATTGATTTGGAAAGTGTAGTTTGGGTGAATGTATTTCAATCGATACTTTTTCTGATTTGATATTTGTATATCTAATTTATACCCATGAATGTCTCCAACTAGTGTCACGATGGTCGAAGGCTTGGATTTTGAAAGTATGCTCCTCTCAAGATTTCAGATTCGAGACCCACCTGTGATATTAATTTGTAGACACCTCTCGTGTCTCCATTCCTTCGATGTATGACGATGTCTTTCCTAGGGACAAGCATGGTTATCTCGAGTATAGTAGAGCGAAGTTTTGATTTTCCGGTTTCCAAAAAAAAAAATTTATACCCATGAATTCTTGTGCATGCTTAACTACCTATTTAAAGCCAAACTTTTCGTATTACTAGCATAATTTAGTGATTATATATTGCTGCTAAAGTAATTTTAATCATGCAGATATTTGATGTTGGGGAACATAAGGAAGGTAGTCAGTTCACTTCATACAGGCCCCAGACTTGGACATTTAGAAGTGAGGAATAGCAGGAAAATTGTTACCGTTGAGCCTCTCTTATACAATAAATTGTTCTCACATTATAGATTTTTAGCCAGAGGACATGCTTCCTCCCCTTTGTACTCCGCAACAAGAAGTTTGAAAAACAGGACTAGAAATTCTAGAAATTTTTGTATCTGGGCAACCAATAATGTTGTTAAACATCGTGTTCAATTTTTCTGGAAAAGGCTTTCCTCCAAGTTCTCTTCCAATGGCAGTAGTTTTCCCACCTTAAATGAAGTTTCTCGAGCATTCTGCTTGGCATTGTCTCGTTCTCATCTGATACTTCCTGGCATATTTTCTTTTACATGTGGAGAGCTAGCATGTGCCCAAAGGACATTCTCAAACATAGATCACTATCCATCTCAGAATTCTTTCTACATCCGTGCACAGGATGGACATGCCCATTTGATTTCACTTCTATTTTCTACTTTAGAAGGCATCGTATTATTATTTAGAGCCCTATATTTGGCAATCTTGTTCACACCTTGTATATTGATGGCTCCATTTGTGGATGCTTTTGGATTTCGATTCAGGAGATTCTGGCTTCAGGTTGTTCGTCGTTCTTTGGAAAAAGGTGGTCCAGCATTCATTAAATGGGGTCAGTGGGCGGCTACAAGGCCGGATCTCTTCCCTAGAGATTTATGCAAAGAGTTATCAAAGCTTCACACTAAAGCTCCAGAGCACAGCTTTGCCTACTCGAGGAAAACTATAGAAAGGGCATTTGGTCGAAAGCTTTCTGAGATATTTGAGAATTTTGAAGAACAACCTGTTGCATCAGGAAGTATTGCTCAAGTTCATCGAGCTTCTTTGAAATTTCGATACCCTGGTCAACAAATAGAGCCCATAGTAGTTGCTGTAAAAGTCAGACATCCTGGCGTTGGGGAATTAATTAGAAGAGATTTCATTATAATTGATTTTGTAGCAAAAATCTCAAAGTTCATTCCAACTCTCAAGTGGTTGAGATTGGATGAAAGTGTGCAACAATTTGCTGTTTTTATGATGTCTCAAGTCGATCTTGCTAGGGAAGCTGCTCACTTGAGCCGCTTTATTTATAATTTTAGACAGTGGAAGAACGTTTCATTTCCTAAACCTGTGTATCCACTTGTTCATCCTGCCGTTTTAGTTGAAACTTACGAACAAGGGGAATGTGTTTCACACTATGTTGATGAGCTTGAAGGATATGAAAGACTCAAGTCAGCATTGGCACACATCGGGACACATGCTCTTCTAAAAATGCTTCTGGTAATATAACTTTTATATTATTACTATATCTTTGCTGACTGTTTTTCCTTCTTTTAAAGGATTTTCATTGTTTGTAAAAAACCCATTCTGTTCTATCTACCTCATCATGCGCTTGCTGAATGTTAAAAATTGTAATTTCTTGGATGTGTTTGCATATTTAAATTGTCATTGAATTCCAAAATGGTTTATTGGTTTTTGGGAGCAAATTTCTTGATGCCAAGGAGTTCAATCTTCTTTGTTTCAGGTGGACAACTTTATACACGCAGACTTGCATCCTGGAAATATCCTCGTCAGAGTGCCTAGTGAAAAGTCCCGTAGGAAGCGACTCTTCAAATCAAAGCCTCATGTTATCTTCCTTGATGTAGGCATGACTGCTGAACTTTCTGGAAATGATAGAGTAAATTTACTGGAATTTTTTAAGGCAGTCGCTCGTAGAGATGGCCGTACTGTTGCCGAACGTGCCCTTAAATTAGCAAAACAACAAAATTGCCCTGATCCAGAGGCATTTATTGAGGTGAATAATGTTTGTGATTATTCTTTCTTGAAAGCTTTTTGAATAATTGTGGTTTAGGTTGTTGACTGCAGCTTGCGGGATTGAGCTTTTAGAAACATGTGTTTGGGCACTTGTTTTTTGTATCTTCTTTCTCATTTTAAGGAACTTTTTAAACAGTATTCAAATTGTTGGAACATGAAATATCGGTCTCATGCTTCCTTATATGTTTTTTGCACTAAAAGTATTGTTTTATTGGAATTTACATATAAAATCAAAAATATTAATTGAAAGTAAAGTAACATTGTAGGTTTTCTGTTTTTTTAGAAAAAAAAATTGATTCTCAAGTAGGACTTTAATTTTCTGTATTCTTAAATATTTAGTACAAGAGCTGCCGTGGAAAAAAAAGAAAAGAAATAAGAAATGGTTTTCAACCTTATTTTTGTTGTCTAGGAAAGAAACAAGAAGCAATTCTGAATTACGATTTTGGTTTTCTGTAAAGAAAGTAGAAAACAAGGAAACTTTAATGCATGTGCTGTACTGCATTTACCATTGGTGGCTCCAATGTGAATTTGAGTTGAGGTTGAGATTGAGATTTAGGGACATTTTGGGACTGGTTTTCCACATTTTAAAAAACTACAATTAAGCATTTGTGGAAAGTCATTCCAAATGATTTGATTCTAGTTTGTGTGATTATATCTGATCACCGGCTCACAGGAAGTGACCGAGGCGTTTGCATTCTGGGCTACTCCAGAAGGGGATCTAGTTCATCCTGCTGAAGCCATGCAGCAAGTACTGGAGAAAGTGAGGCGTTACAAAGTCAACATCGATGGAAATGTCTGCACTGTGATGGTGACGACATTGGTTCTTGAGGTAAGTTCAGTCTGATTTTTCCACATTTAAGCTATGCATTTGGGTAATGGATAAGTTATTATAACAGGGGACACAATGTTAATATAACAGGAAGATTGTAATCACATGTGTTTGAGTGCAGATTATTGTAAACCGATCGAAAACCAGTGTTTGGAGTGTAAGTTATTATAACCGGGCATGAGGGTTATATTAGTTGGGACGAAAGGTTAAACCTTAACACGGGTTGGGTTATAAACAGAAAGTCTGCAAGAATTGTTTTATGGTTCAATGTCCACAATTTGGCAAGCACTGATACATTTCTGTCATTACTTCAATTTTCTCATTTGAATAGGGTTGGCAGCGGAAACTTGATCCTACTTATAATGTGATGGAAACATTGCAAACTCTATTACTGAGAGCTGATTGGGCCAAGTCTCTATCCTACACAATTGAAGGATTGATGGCCCCCTAGAATGATGATTTTTTTGGCTGTCTGATCTGCTCCAACAAAACAATTTTGACGATGTAAAGAAGTTACGAATTAAGCTGAATATGTTATTTTTGAAGTTCAATCTCTATTCACATCATTTTTTTTTCCTCTACTATTAACTTTTACTAACTCAAATATCAGGCTGAAGCAGTAGATAAAAGTATAAAGCAAATAATGTGGTAAAGAACCCAAGATTCTTTTGATTTTTATTGTGTACTTGTCAAATGTAAAGTTAGCATCTTCTGCTTCCTGTGAACAGAAGCAACAGGTAAAAACACATGTTTCATTCATGTTTCTCATTTGTATTTGATTTACTACACATTTGAGTTAAATAAACCATTATCTTGACTGTAGTAGAGTATAGATATGCTGTCTACTATGCAAAACTGGAGCGAACGGCTGTTGCACGCACTCGGTAAACTCATTATATGACAGTTGTTTGCCTGAAGAATTTCTTGCTCGAGAAGAAGCAATGCATTGTTCACATTAAGGTTTCGCTCGTAAATATTAAATATTAAACACCCATGAGGGTTAGACTTTTGTGTCTGAAATATGGGGTTTTGTTTAGATTCCCATACTTATCCTAACAAAGAAGCATTGCTTCTTTTTGGGTAGTCAATGTTTTGCTGCTTTCTCAAATTTCAACAATCTCATCTAATGTTGTAAAATTGACCCCTTTTTTTAGTGTACATGCTGCTGTTTTTACTATACCCATCCTATAATATTTGGTTGTCAAGAAAATTCATTATAAATTAAATTTAGGGAGGTGACCATCATGAACACTAACTCATGATCTTTTCTTCTTCTAATCAATGTGGGCCAACTTTGTTCATATACAAACAAGAATTTAATCCGAAAACAAAACAATACAAATTAGCAAGATCATTGGAATTAGGTTGAGTTCATATGATTTTTGCATTTGGCACAACTTTTAAATGAATCACAGTTGATTTTCTGCTTTTCAGTTTTTAAGATTTGTTGTGGATCAAAGCCTTTGTTTTTCGAGGAGACTCGAACTCATTTGGCTTCAAACTGCTTTATGAAGATGCGAAGAGTGAGCTTGGGCACAAGCTCAACTTCTTCTTGTGCGAATATGGACTTGCTTTAGTATTATATGATAGCAATTTTTAGACTGAACTAGACAATGAAAAGTGGGGGAATGGACAGTTATCATAAGACTAGTTTAATTCCATCTAAAATATGTTGCAAGTTAGCTGTTCTAATACAAACCAAAACAACATGGGTTCAGACATTGATAGTGAAGAAGAGCTTTTGTAAATTGAAATTTACCTTCGTACTATTTATTTGTTGACGAACATAATTATAAATGCACTATAGTATTTCCATTGAATTAAAGAACAGGTCTTCTAGAAAATTATGATTATTCCTACCCTTAATTCATAAACTAAATAAAGTATTATTCCCTAAGACTTAGTTTAGTCAATGCTTTGCATTACTAAATTACGCAACAACTTTATTCATAACCATTAATTGATATTAAAGAATTTAGAATGCGGACCTTAGATATATGTGTTTATTGTTCATTAAAAAGTCAATGATCAATTTTGTTCCAAGATATTTTTTCTTTTATTTAAAAAGTAAATTAGGGCTACTTTTTACATAGGGATATATTTCTTTATATTTTAAAGAATTTATAGATAAATGGTACATATACCTATACCGTTTTAATTTGTACATATATTATAAGAGGATGAGGGAAGTTACAAGATGTCTAGTAAGAGAAGTTCAGGCTTCTCTTTAAAATCCAATGAGGGTTAAATAGGAGGTTGTACCTTTTATTTGGGAGGATTGTTCCTTAGAATTGGGAGGTTGTTGCCTCAAGTTGGGAAGGTTTTCGATCTTCAAAGTGGGTGGTGCTCGAGTGTCGCTGCTTTGCAAGTTGTTGAGTGGCTTTGGTGAGTCAAAATGTGTGTGTCACTCTCCCTTAGCTTTAAAGAGAGACGCTCTATAACTTGTCTTTGTGAGTTCATTCCAAGAAGACGAGTCTTCATTGGCCTGGCTTCAACAGTTGCTTGTAAAGGGGTTCTGTCGTGCCTCAATCAAAACAGGGTGCATGATTGCTTGGAGTGAAGATATATATCTCGAAGGCACTGTGTCGATTTTCCGGCAGAGGTCAAGGTTTGACAATAATAGGGGGGCCATCCAGTAAGAGATGGGCCGAAAGCGAATAAAGAAAGCTCAAAGAGAATGAGAGTTTGGGGAAGAACTTTCCCTACCAAGGAAAATTTAAAAGGGTTCGAAAAGGAAGAGATGACAAGAAAATATAGCAAATAGGGCAAATTTTGTACATGGAAGAAGGAGCCAATTCGAGGTGGGAGCTCTCTAAAAATAGTGGGTGGGATGTGTTGTCAAAGCAAACAGCTGAAGACGTTCAACCTACAAGTGCGTGGCTCGAGGAGCGAAAGACGTTCAACCTACAAGTGCGTGGCTCGAGGACCTAATTGATGTCCATAATGTAGTGGCTCATTGGGACGGTAAGAGGGACAACCAAAGTTCTATTTGGGTTTGAGCTTGAACCAAACCAGTGGTCTAATTGATTCAGTTTGATTCAGGTCAACTAATTTTAACTATGCCAGTTTGGTTCAAAATAAACTCAACTAAATCCATTGACCTAACCCTTTTTTTTCTGTCGAATCGACGCTCAACTCAACCTGGTCAGTCCCTGGTTTTCAAAGGCTAAGAGCTAAATATCTCCTTTGTTCCATGACTTTTCGTGGACTCATCGTTTTTCTCTTTGTGGAATCTTTTGTGTAATATGTATTGAACTAGTATGTTGATGTTTGTTTATTTAGTTAGGTTTATAGTCAGTTTCAACGATTTTTATAGTTTTTACAATTACGTATGTGCTCGGAATTAATGGACAAATGAAGTTGGATGAATTTGATGGTTGGTTGCTTCCAAGGCAAGATTCTTTGAACTCACGCTCTAAAATTTTAGTGGGATCATGTAGCTGAATCATATATATGATTTTTTGATTATCTCCAAAATTTGATAAAAAATCAACCAAATGGATATTGATGGATTGAGGGCTTATTAGATGGGATTTGTCAAAGTCAACTATCCTTAAGTCCGTGACTTATCTAGATGAATCTCATTCTCCATAGTTCTTTGCTACTGCTTCGGGAGTTGTTATGTGCTCCATGTTTCTTTTTTTGGGCTTAGCCAGTGATTAGTTTGTTGGGCTCTCTCTTTTGCTATTAAAGTTGTGTGTATATATATATATATATATATATATATATATTTTTTAAAGCTAATTATATTTAGAACTTGTTTTAAAGGCAGCATCTATAATTAAGAAAGAAGTTCGAACAGTAATTAAAATAGAATAAAATAAAATTGGGTAGCAAATAGCTATTCCAGTTTTACAAAGGGCAACATAAAAATCAACCACCCATAAAAGAAATTAGAAAAAAAAAAAAAAAAAAAAAAAACTGATTCCACACCTACCTGAAAGGCGAAGAGAAAAGCCTGTGTTATTATTATTTAAAAACATTATAAACAAACACGAAATTAGAGAAACACAAATCTCTCCATTGAAAGTTTCCAGAAATGAAGGCATATCTTTCTCCTCATAATCATCTTCTCCATTTCTTCACCTAATTCTCAAATTTCATTCAAATTCAAGTTGCTGTTCGATTTTGTAGGGATTCGAAGCAGCCATTAGTTTCCAATTTCAACTTCTTCTGGTTATTGCACTCTGTCTCTTCGCCTTCTCCTCCACTCTCAAGGTATTTCTTCATCGATCGTTAGATTCAAATGTCGTCGGTGTGATCTTCGTTTCTTGACCCAACTTTCCACTAAATTTCAGATCGGAGAAACTTGCTCCTCCTCATCCGATGAGAAATGCGATTCCGGTCTGCTTTGTAATACCTGCCCTGTAAATGGAAATACGCGCCCTAGATGTACTCGAATCCAGCCGATTAGTCCAACATCGAAGGTTAGTGTCAACAATTCGGGTATTATTTTCCAAAATTAGTTGTTGAGTTTAGAGCGTTTGTTTGCTTTGATGATTAGATTAAAGGTCTGGCGTTCAATCGGTACTCATGGCTTACGACTCACAACTCGTTTGCTCGTTCCAGCGAGAAATCGGGGACGGGATCGATACTATTGTCGCCCACCAACCAGGATGATACGGTTACCGATCAACTAAATGTGATTTCTCTCTTCTCTCTTTCTTTTAGTATTTTGCCATTGCAGCCATTAATACTTGCCTCAAGCTCGTACGTGTGGCAAAAATATTTGCTGCCATGACTTTTCTTTTCTTTTTGTTCATTTCTTTTTTCGATCTGACAAATTTTTTTTGACATTAATGGCACAAAAAATGTTTGGATATCCAATGAATTTATTTTTTTAAAATTAATTATAGTTATTATATTAATTATTTTTGAATTTTTTATTTAAAAAAAAAATATCATCGATCAACTTTTATCCATTCTCAACTTTACCAGTCAAATGTATATTTATTAACACTTTTCTTTCCTTTCCTACACTTTCTTCCCTAACACACTTATACTGAATGAAAAGAAAATGAAGTAAAAGTATTAGTATTTTATTGTTAAAAAATATTATTATTGGAAGTTGGAATAAGTAAACAAATATAATTTGAATCATAAAATTTTAAAATAAAATATTGGAGTTTGGCTCTTATTATCTAGAAGCATTCTATACCTATTCTAAAGTATATTAAGCTCAAATCATAAATTCTAAAGCTAAGATCTCAAAAAAAAAAAAAAAAAAAAAAAAAAAATTAAAATTAAGTCTTGATCAACTCAGCTGTCCTCGAAGACAAATCAAATAGAATAATGTAAACATCCTTTCTGAAATATTTGATTTTGTTGATTATAAGTTTTAAAATTAAAATGTCTTTCATTTCTCTAAAATATATGTGCATATATATAATATTTACTCAAAAAAAAAAATTTGAAAAATAATTTTTTTGTTTTCAAATACTTAAAAAAAAAAAAAAGAAGAAGTATATATATATACATATATAAATGAAATAATAGCTGATAAAACAATGTTCATAAGCTTAATTTCCAAAAAAATAAAAAACCAAAAAAAACAAAAATGATATATATATATATATATATATGAAGTAATGTTACATCATTGATGTGAATAATACTTTTTTTAGAAGGGGAAAATAGGCGGTAGGTGCAAATCTCTGTGGTGATATTCAAATTTGGTGGCTGTCACATGCTTTATTTATTTAATTGTTTTATCGAAAATGCTTTAATTTAATTATTCCTCTTTTCTTTTTAAAAAAATTCCTTTATTATTTTTTTTTTTTTTTTAATTATTCCATTTGTCTTTTGCCCTAGGACCAAACCATCATCTCTCAAATTTTCCAAGTAAACGACAATCTTATTCCAAACAAACCCAACCGAATCTCTACCATTTTCGATAACCCTTTTTCTTTTCAATATAAATTTTGATATAGAGAATTTGTGGCTTTATTTTCCATTCGATTAAATTATGATAAATTTGTAGAATGGAGTTCGTGGACTAATGTTGGATATGTACGACTTCCAAAATGATATTTGGCTGTGCCACTCCTTTGGCGGCCAATGTATGAACGCCACTTCATTTGTAAGTACTCTTAATCGTATTTGAATTACAACATCAAATTATTAATTACATTTGCTATTAGAATACAATAAACTAGAACACATGTTAGTAAAATTAAGATGAATATTGTGATATGTTTTTGACTTCCTTCTAGCAACCGGCAATAGAAGTTTTGAAAGAAATAGAGAAGTTTTTGGGAGCAAACCCAGAAGAGATCGTCACAATCTTCATAGAAGATTATGTGAAGTCTCCACAAGGCTTGATCAAGGTGTTCAATGCTTCTGGACTGAACAAGTATTGGTTTCCAACTTCCAGAATGCCCCAAAAAGGTGAGGATTGGCCTACTGTTGATGACATGGTGAAGCAAAACCAGAGATTGATAGTTTTCTCCAATAAGCAATCGAAAGAGGCTTCAGACGGCATCGCTTTTTTGTGGAGCTATGTTGTCGAAAGCCAATGTAAGCTTGTTCTAATGTTTGTTAGACTCTTGTTGTTTCTCTCTTATAACACTTTATAAGTGTAAGCTTGGGAATGCATTCTCAGATGGGGATGATGGAATGAAGCCAGGATCTTGTCCAAACAGAGCAGAGTCGCCAGCAATGGATACAACAACTACATCTTTGGTCCTCATGAACCATTTTTCTACTAATCCTAACGAAACAGCCGTTTGCTCGGATAATTCAGCCTCATTGATTAGCATGATGGATACTTGCCATAAAGCAGCCGGTAAACGATGGCCAAATTTCATTGCTGTTGATTTCTATAAGGTAACATTTTCTTGCAACATTCACAGTATCACTATAATTTTGCACTTCATTTGCTTGAGTAGGAATAGTATAGAATTGAAGTAAATGGGAATTGAGTTTCTTCTATATATATATAAAAGAATGAGCCTCTAGATTACTCAAATAAAGCACAAACGAATGACCCACTTTGTCTCCTTCATTGTCTCTCTCGCTCCCCATTTTGAATGCATGGAAGAGGGAGAGATATTGATAATGGGTGGTGACAAGCATGCTATGGCGTCTAGTAAGAATGTTACACGATTGGTTCTACAAATAGTAGCTATCCTTGTGTAGATATGAATTAATTCAAATTGTGAAACTATTTATGACTCGTTATATTCCATACTTACTATTTGTAGTCGAGTGACGGTGGCGGTGCTCCAGAAGCTGTGGATGTAGCCAATGGCCATCTCACTTGCGGGTGTAACAATATTGCCTATTGCAAGGTTTGTAGCCTAACTAATATCCACATTATTACACACTAAAAAGCAGTTGTATTGAAGAGAAATTGATGCATTAACTACTTACAAAATGCATATGCTGGTGGTGTTTTTGAGTATAACTAGTTGGCTAACGAAAAAACTGAATGGACAAGCAGGGAAATACAACAGGCGAATGCGATAACCCACCGATTTCACCACCTCCACCGGCCGCCATTGAAACTCCAGCGCAAGGTGCAGGAGACTCGGATGATGCACACTTCAATGGCAGACCAATCGAGCTCAGGCGGTTGCTTGGAGCAACTTTGGCCATGACACTCTTCTTAGGCCTCAGTTAGTCATTGTTTGATCGTCTCCCTTTCTACCCATGATATTGACACAACCAGTTTTTTGGTTTTCAATTTCCTTACTACGTATACAAATTATAATATTCAAATCAAATACATTTGATAACACACTTTTTCTAATACGAGGATATTTTTTTAAGTGTCAGCAATCCAGATAACTGCTAACATAATAACAGCAATGTCCAATGATGCATACAGCTGGATAATGGACATGTCGCATGGCATTTAATGTATAGTTTCAAAATGCATTAATATCATCATCAATAAAGAAAGGGGCCAAATATGTCAAAAAAGGGATGCTCAAAAATTCATTTCTATGTAGAAAAGGACCACTTTTATCACCCACAAGTTTTTAGAGAGAGGCTATTATCATAGCTGTCAAGTAACATCAAAGCTAGAGCTTTGATACCCTTTAATGGGAGAGAAAATGATGGGAAATTCATGTTACATGAAGCAGAAGGGACCCCTTACTTTATTAGGCCCAATCAGGAAACTCTGATCAACTTCATACATTGTTCATTACAAACTGGATACAACTTTATAAGCTAATAAATAATGTTGATAAATGAAGTGTAGATGCTCTGGTTGAATTTTTTTCTATTATTTTCAATTTTCTGATTTTGAACAGTGAGGGAAATGGATCAGAAATTTAAGGAAATATCAATATACCTTATGCTTTTGAAGACCATTTTTGGAGGGGCATTGACAGAGACATGAATTGATTTTATCTTCAATGGTATAAGGACTGCAATGGAAGCTATAGACAGCAAAAATGATGAACTATACATATTGGTATTGACATTGGTGTGACCGTGTAAGACAGCTTCTAAATGAAGAACTTGGCATTCCTGTTGCGAATAAAATTCGGATGTCCCGAGTGGAAAAGTTGACCGATACTTGTCCAGATTTTATTGGCTTTTATCATTGTCGACTACCGAGTTCATCCACATTGCTGCCACCGAAATCTGTCGCTTGCCTCTCATTTAAACCGGCCTTCACATTATCTGGATGTGAGTTCTCTGGGTCCTTTCCGGCTTTGCGATCCTAAGACAAAATTGCAGGTTTGGTTTACTGATCAATTTGAAACAAACTTTAAGAGGTTGAAAAAGATACATGGAGCATTCAATGAATTAATGGTTCTATATATCTCAACTGAACCATGTTTATTAACATACCAATTGTTGCAATCTCACAAGAAATCATAAGGAACGACCTTATAAAAACACCAATGAACTCTCATGAGAAAAAGAACCGTTTGGAGCATGTTTAGCTACAACAAGAAGATAAAGGATAAAGGAAGGGAAGTGAGAGTAAATTAGTAATTGATGCAATGCGACTCGACGGACAAAACGTTGGAAAGGGATCCCTTCCCTTTCCTTCCCACCACTCCAAACAAGCTCTTGTAGTGTGGCAAGTAGCATAGAAAAGTTATTTTTTTTTTTCTAATTCAACAATACTTGAAGTGAAGTGATTTGAAACAGTTGGCTATCAGATTACTGACTACAAGATTTTCATATTAGATAGAAAGGATTAAGATATCTTTCGCATAACAGTTATGATTTGCTGAAATTAATTGCATAACACCTCACTATTATATTTGCATTCATTATCTGAAACTGACAGTTACTGGATCATTAAATTGTGCAAACTCCTAACTTTCTAAATATCAATAAAACGATCCATAAACCAATAAATGAACTTCAAGTAGTGTTTGGTTCATACCCCTTTAAAGGTAGCCTCTTCAGCTTCAAGCATATGAATAATATGTCCCATTTTTGGCCGCTTCTGAGCATTTGGGTCCACACAGCGCAATGCAACAAGAAGAGCACGCTTTAATGCTCTTAAAGTAGGCTTTTCCGAGAGCTTTGGATCCAATACGCCCTCCGGATTCCGGTTACTGACCATTCTCTTAAGCCAATCGATCAAGTTGACCTGTAAAATTTAACCTCTGCAAACTCATAACCAAATAGAAGGAAATGGGAGATCTGAAGAACAGTTCATCCAGCACTTAATCATGAATTTTCTTAATTGTATGGAGCATACCTCATCTGGAGGACGACTGTAATCGACGGGATTCCTTCCTGAGATTATTTCCATGACTAGTATTCCAAAACTATATACATCACTTCTTTCATTCAGCATACCCGTACTTGCATATTCCGGTGCTACATAGCTGTAAAGTAGTATAAATCTCATTATAAACTATATATTTACTCATCGGATACCAAATATATGGCCATATATGGGCCCTGATTGAGTTATTATCAATAGTTGGTTATAATAAACGATAAGTTATCATAAACTATGTACAAGATGCATGTTACTATAACGAGAATTATAATAAATGGTGTATGGATGGTGCAGGTAATTGAAGCATATGGGAGAAAATGGTTAATCTCAAACGGGGTATAGTTAATGTAATGTAACACGAGGGTGGAGGTGATATGAAACGGCAGCTTGGGATTGGGTCAAACCACCGTTTATTATAACCGGTGGGTCAAGTTATAATAACCATGTTTGCATAAATGGCCCCCAAACACAGCCTATACATATGAGCACATCCAAAGAGACATGTACATACCCAAATGTCCCCATGACTCGGGTTGTAATATAGCTGTTATCAGAGCACAATAGCTTGGCAAGCCCAAAATCTGAAACCTTGGAATTCCATTGCTTATCAAGTAAGATATTGCTCGATTTGATATCCCTGTGAACAACCTTCGGTTCCAATCCCTCGTGAAGGTAAGCTAACCTACATATGCAAGTCATAATAAGTTAATGCCAGGGGATGGAAAACTCCAAACTTCTTCAATTTAGCCGAAGCTAGACAAATACCCTTTTGCAGTTCCAAGAATGACGTTCATCCTAATCTCCCAAGTAAGAGGGCTGAAAGATCCAACATCCCCATGAAGCCATTGCTCCAAGTTTCCATTATTAATGTACTCATATACAAGCATCCTATCACACATTACATGGAGAAGAAAAGGCAGATTTCAGGACTCCATTTTCAATTAATCAACAATAAGTGATTAAACAATAGAATGAGTAAAGTGTTACCTATGAGCTCCTTCAGCACAGTATCCCAGCAATCTAACTAAGCACTTATGCCTGACTCGTCCAATTGCTTCAACTTCTACTTTAAACTCCTTCTCTGCTTGTCCCCTACAAAAAAAAACAAAAAAAAACAAACAAATGATTCATTAATAAAGGCAGAAGAAATAAATGCATAGAGTCTGCAAAAAAGAGTACCTATTGTTGAGCAAATTCTTAACAGCAACCTGAGTTCCATCCTCCAATATGCCATGGTAAACAATTCCATATCCCCCTTCACCAATTACATTATCAGGGGCAAAACCATCAGTGGAAGCTTCAAGCTCTCTGAGAGTATACCAATGGCCCCAACCCAAATGGGAAACTTCAGGAACCACCATAGGCAACTGATCGCCGCCACATCTGCCCTCCCCACTGCCCTGCGAGGAAGACGACCGGCCGAGACGCTCGGGATATGAAATCCTGTGATCCTTTCCAATATCAATATGTATCCTATTGACTCGGTCTTCCTCTTGAGGCAGGGAGAGCAAGGATTGCCGGTCAATTCCGGGGATTGGGTCCGGTTCAGGAAGAGGGTCGGTCTGAAAATGGGGTCTGCTACTGGGTTTGTTGTTGTGGTGTTGTTCTAGGTTTTGATGATCGATTCTGATCTCCTGAATTTCTTTGGAGTCGATTGGGATTTTGGGTGGGTGAGAAATGTGTCTGCGAGTGCGTTTGGAGGCAATCCAGAGAGAAATTAGGAAGAGGAAGAGAACGAAAGCGGCTCCAACACAAACCCCAAGAACAACCCATAATCGCAGGCCGAAAATAGAGGTCTGATTGGAGAGCTGGTCGGCCATTGGAGGGAGATTAGTGATCGGAGTTGCGAGAAGGGGATAAAGTTGTAGTCGGTGGTGGTGAGAACAGAGTTGGGAGAAGAGAAGGGGGAGAGTGAAAGAGAAAGGAAGAGAGAGAGAGCTAAGAAGAAGAAGAAGCAGCAGCAGCTGGCATTGGATGGGACATTTTACAAAATTCCAATCCCAAATTTAGTTCTTTGTTGGGTTTCGCACTAATTTTACGCGCCTACTCAAGTCTTTACGAACTTCATCACCCTCTCTTCCTTGCCATGTCAGGAACGAATGGCACGGCACACTCATTTAATTCACTCTTTAGTTCCCCTGTGTTTGGTACTGGTTTTTAATTACTACTCCAAATTAATATTTAAGTATTCTTACCAAATTTATATTCAAATCAGATTTTATTTTATTAGTTACTCATAAATATTTAAAATAATTTTCATTCTAAATATTAATTTTAAATTCTTTTAAAAATTAAATTCAACTATAATTATTATTTTTAAATGTTTAAAATAAATGGGTAAAAAACTCATCACCTTATACATCTCTATGCCCTCTTTGACCACTATGTCACTTTAGTTTAGATTAAATTGAATTTCAAATATGTTTTGGGTGATGGGAAGAGAAAATAAGAGATTATTTTTCATCATTTGGTCTCAATCTATCAATCCCTACTTTATTCTTACTTTGCTTTTTTTTTTTTTTTAATTTATTCATTCTCTTTCTTTCATTTTTATTCTCTCTTCCATTTCCTACTCGTCATACCCAAGCATGCCTTAGGGAATGTTTGAATTGATATTTTAAGAATATTTATAATTCTATTTAGAATGAGAGTTTATTTTGAGTATATAAAAGTAATGATCGCAATCAAAAACTTATTTGAATGTAGCTTTTAAGATTATTTAAAATTAGTATTTAAAACGAAGATTTATTTTGACTATTTAGAAGTTTGTTTTGATGAAGTTTTTAAGAATATTTAAAATTAACATCTAGAATGAAAATTTATTTTGAATATTTAAAAATAATGATTAATAATATCTATAGTCCAAAACTTGTTTGGACTAAGATTTTAAGAATATATAGAATAAAGATTTATTTTGAATATTTAAAAGTAACGAAGCTCGTTTAAATTTAGTTTTTTTTTATGAGTATTTAGTAAATACTAATTTGTAATATTCATTCAAAATTTCATACCAAACACCTCTAATGGGAAACAATGCGTAAGAAAATTATAAATTTATCACTTAATTCTCTCACCCAACTAAAAAAATATATGAACGGCAAGGAAAGTATAACCAACTCAATTATTAGGAATTAAATTATATTGAATAGTTAAAATTATTAGGATTGTTTGCAAACTTATGCTCCACGGCAAGAATGTTAACGTGAGAAGTTACAAAATAGAGGTC
>JBBMEG010000024.1:3683529-3719885 GCA_037832605.1 Cyclanthera cordifolia
TAAATCGAGAAATTGCTCATCCGGTTGATAGAAATCCACCACCTTACCTTGAAGATATGTATCATTATGCCATAAAATCAAAGCTCAATTGAAGGAAGAAAAGGAACATTAAAAAAGGTATCAATCTAAAGCTCATACTTTTTCAAATTCTAATAGTTTTGTGCGTAGGAATGAGTCAATGAAACAAAAAGGAAAAATTGTGGCTGCCAAAGAGTAAAGGTCGAGAGCTCCAATACTAAAAAGAATGATGTTTCCAAGGAGTTAAGGGAGAATTCTAGTTTTATTCAATATTGGAAGTGTAAAGGATTTAGGCACATGAGCAAGGAATGTGTCAATAAAAGATTTATGGTGATGAGAAATGACACAAATGATTCTGATGATGATTGTGAGGAGCATAATGAAGAATTTGAGGCTGAATATGAAGCAAATGATGATGAGCATATTGAAGAAGGTAACTTCATTTCCTTAATCACAAGAAGGGTACTTAATGTGAAAAAAAAAAGAAAGAAGAAAAAGTTGAAGATCAAAGGGAAAACTTGTTTTATAGAAGATGCTTGGTTAAAGAAAACTCATGTAGTGTTGTCATTGATAGTGGAAGTTGCACGAATGTTGTAAGTAGCTTTCTTGTTAAAAGACTCCAACTTACTACCCGTCCACACTCAAAACCGTACAAGCAACAATGGTTGACAAACAAAGGAGAACTTCAAGTAAACTCTCAAGCACTAATTCATTTTACCTTAGAAAGATATAAAGATGAAGTTCTTTGTGATGTTGTACCTATGCATGCTGGAGATTTTTTTTTTTAGGTCGACCTTGCAATATGATAGAGATGTTACATTTGATGGATTAAGGAATAAGTATACTTAGTGGAAAGAAATTTACTTTACTTCATTTGTCTTCATATGAAGTACATTGTGATCATTTGAAATTGGAAAATAAAAGAAAAGAATTTGAAGAACAAGAGAGAAGAGAAGAAAGTAAGGTGTGAGAGAAGAGTGAAGAAAGAGAGCAATGTATGAGGGAAAAGGTGAGTGAAAATAAAGATTGAAAAAAGAGTGTCTTTGAGGAAAAAAGAAAGAATGAGAGTTTGGTTATATAAAAAAGGGAAGTGAGGAATGTGTTATCTCAAGAACCTAAATTTGTACTTATGTGCAAAGGGATGTGTTTGGCAAATCAGCCAAAGTCTGATAATGTCTTGCAAAGTGTTTTTAAGTCTCTTTTGCAGGAATTTAATGACACATTTCCACATGAAGATGCACCTACGTGATTATCCCCTCTAAGAGGAATTGAGCACCAAATTAACTTCATTCCCGGAGCAACTCTTCCAAATATGGCTGCCTATAGGACAAATCTTACCGACACAAAAGAGTTTCAAAGGCAAGTCGAAGAACTCATGGATAAAGGATATGTTAGAGAAAGCATGAGTCCTTATTCTATTCCGGTGATTTTAAAACCAAAGAAAGATGGAACTTGGAGGATGTGTGTTGATTTTCGAGCCACTAACAAGATCACGGTAAAGTATCGACATCTAATTCCTAGATTAGATGATATGTTAGATGAATTACATGGTGCAAAATTGTTTTAAAAATTGATCTTAAGAGTTGTTATCATCTAATTAGAATGCATGTAGGAAATGAGTGGAAAACTGCTTTTAAAACGAAGTTTGAACTTTATGAGTGGCTTGTTATGCCATTTGGACTCACTAATGCATCAAGTACTTTTATGCGGCTAATGAATCATGTTTTAAGAGAATATATAGGATTTTTTGTGGTATACTTTGATGATATCCTTGTTTACTCAAAAAGCTTGACTGATCATGTTTTGCATGTTAAGACAAGTTTACTTAAACTTAGAGAAGAGAAGTTTTATGGTAACTTCAAAAAGTGTAGTTTTTGTCTAGAGCAAGTTAATTTCCTAGGATTCATTGTTGGAAAGAATGGAGTGCAAGTTGATGAAGAAAAGGTAAAGACTATTCGAGAGGGGCCAACACCCACAAATGCAACCGAGGTGAGATCCTTTCGTGGTTTGGCTACTTTCTATAGGAGAATTATTAAGGATTTCAGTAGCATAGCCTCACCCTTAAATGATCTTGTTAAAAAAGATGTGAAGTTTGAATTAAAAGAAAAGCAAGAGAATTCTTTCAATGAACTTAAAGATATATGAACCAATGCACTTTATCTTACTCTACCTAACTTTGATAAATCTGTTGAAATTGAATGTGATGCAAGTGGAATAGGTATAGGAGCTGTTTTGATGCAAGAAAAAAGGACAAACATGTTCTTTAGTGAAAAGCTAAATGAAACACAATTGAAGTATCCGACATATGACAAAGAGCTACATGCACTTGTGAGGGCTTTGCAAGTTTGACAACATTACTTATGGCCAAAAGAGTTTGTTATCCACACAGATCATGAAAGCTTGAAGCATCTCAAGATCCAAACAAAGCTCAACAAGAGACATGCTAAGTGGGTGGAATTCATTGAGACATTTCCTTATGTCATTCATTACAAAAAAGGTAAGAACAATGTGGTGGTCGATGCATTATCAAGAAGGAAACAAAGATCTTGATTTGACGACAAATTCTTTAAAAAGGGGGGGGGGGGGTGATACGAATCCAACCAACAAATCATTGCATGTACCCGAAGGACCTATTACAAGGAGTAAGGCAAAGAATATTCAAGAAGCTTATATATTACATCTTTAAAAGCTTGCCAACGCACAAGAAGAGACAAAGCTTTGTTAGGACAAATTCATTTACAACATTAGCACAACAAGTCAAGAAGATAATGAAATGAAGATGGCATGAAGGGAATAAAGATGGCATGAAGGAAATCATATATTGTTGAAATTCAACATTACATAATTTTTAATGAAGGAATTTTCCAGATTTCAAAATTTGGGACTTTTTAATTTTAAACATTGTCAAACAAGATCATATTGCTAAAGATTTTTTAGATGAGTTTGTTAGGTGTATTTAAATCCAATCTACCATTTTGTGTAGCATTTAAGTCTCTCAATTGATGTACAATTGACTTTGGCTTTATAGGTCTTATTTTCCACAAAGTGCATTTAAGAGCTTTTTTAGACCTTTTGTATTCCAAGCCATGCACGAAATTTTGGGCTTAAAAATGGCTTGTAATACCTCATTTTGAAGAGATTATTGGTATCGAAACTTGAGTTTTCTTGACCCCATTTGGTGTTGTATTTTTTTCAAATCTTGCTTTAGATTTGAATCTAAAATCAATACATTGGATTTGTCTTGATCAAACTAATTCTGGAGTGAGTTGTCTTAGGATCTAAGAGTGACCATCATAGGTTCTAAGTGTGATATAAAAGTTTCTACCATTCTAACTTAACTCGTGGTTGGAATCAAGTGTTGAGTTTTTTTATATTTGTGTTTTTTACAAGGTTCCTAGAAAGACCTCTAGCTTTATAAAACCAAGCAACCTTGAAGTTCATCAAAACTTTAGACCAGATCATGAATTACACATTTTTTAACAAAAAAAAAACTCGCATCAATCTATGTGTGTGAGAATAAAAAAGAAAAGTTCATTGAACAAGGATTTGGGAAGAATGTGGAGAACGAACTTGTGACGTACTTTGGACCAAATCATGAATTACAAACATTTGACACGAAAAACCAAACAACTTGCATTAATCTATGGGTATGAGAATAAGAAAAGAAAAGTTCGTCGAACAACAGTTTGGGAGGAGCCTAAAGGACGAACTTGGGACGATTTTTGACTAAATCATGAATTCATACTTTTGACACAAAAATCCAAAAAACTAGCATGAACCTGTAGGTATGATAATTAAAAAGAAAAGTTCGTCGAACAAGGGTTTCAGAGGAGTGTGGATGACAAAGTTGTTACAAAATTTAGACCAAATCATGAATTAGACACTTTTGAACCAACAAATAAAAAAAACTAGCATAAATCAATGCGTATGAGAATAAAAAAGATAAGTTCGTCGAACAAGGGTTTAGGAGGAGCGTGTATGACGAACTTGGGACGAACTTTAAACCAAATTGTGAATTACATACTTTTGGCATGAAAATCCAAAAACTAGCATGAATCTATGGATTTGATAATAAAAAAAGAAAAGTCTGTCGCAAAGGGTTTGGGAGGAGTGTGGAGGACGAACTTGTGATGAAGTTTAGACCAAATCATGAATTACCCACTTTTAAACCAAAAAAAAAACTCGCATAAATCTGTGTAGGAGAATAAAAAAGAAAAGTTCGTCGAACAAGGGTTTGAGAGGAGTGTGGAATACAAACTTGTGACAAACTTTAGACCCAATCATGAATTACACACTTTTGAACCAAAAACTGAAAAAACTCGCATAAATCTGTGTATGAGAAAAAAAAGCAAAAATTGTTGAACAAGGGTTTGTGAGGAGTGTGGAGGACGAACTTGTGACGAGCTTTAGCCCAAATCATGGATTACACACTTTTGACCCTAAAATAAAAAACGACTCGCATAAATCTATGGATATGAGAAAAAAAAAAGTTCAATGACAAGGGTTTGGGAGAAGTGTGAAGAACGAACTTGTGACGAACTTTAGACAAAATCATGAATTACACACTTTTGAACCAAAAACTAAAAAATACGCATAAATCTATGGGTATGAGAATAAAAAAGAAAAGTTCGTGGAACAACGGTTTGGGAGAAGCGTGTAGGACGAACTTGGGACGAACTTTAGACCAAATTGTGAATTACATACTTTTGAACCATAAAGCAAAAAAAACACGCATAAATCTATGGGTATGAGAATAAAAAAGAAAAGTTCATCGAACAAGGGATAGGGAGGAGCGTGCAGGATGAACTAGGGACGATCTTTAGACCAAATCATGAATTACATACTTTTGACACGAAAATCCAGAAAACTAGCATGAGTCGATAGGTATGATAATAATAAAGAAAAGTTTGTCAAACAAGGGTTTAGGAGGAACGTGTAGGACAAACTGGGCCGAATTTTAGACCAAATCATGAATTTACATACTTTTGACAATAAAATCGAAAAACTAGCATGAATCTTTTGGTATGATAATAAAAAAAGAAAAGTTCATCGAACAAGGGTTTGGGAGGAGTGTGAACGAACTTGTGACAAACATTAGACCAAATTATGAATTACACACTTTTGAACCAAAAACTAAAAAAAATCGCATAAACTATAGGTATGTGAATAAAAAAGAAAAGTTCCTTGAACGAGTGTTTGGGAGGAGTGTGGAGGACGAACTTGTGACAAACTTTAGACGAAATCATGAATTACATACTTTTGAACCATAAACCCAAAAAAACACTCAAAAATCTATGGGTATGATAATAAAAAAGAAAAGTTCATCGAACAAGGGTTTGGGAGAAGCGTGTGGAACGAACTTTAGACAAAATCATGAATTACATACTTTTGACATGAAAATCAAAAAAATAGCATGAATCTATTGGTATGATAATAAAAATGAAAAGCTCGTCGAACAAGGGTTTGGGAGGAGCGTGTAGGACGAACTTGTGACAAACTTTAAACCAAATCATGAATTACATACTTTTGACACGAAAATCCAAAAAAAATTGCATGAATCTATGGTTAAGGTAATAGAAAAGAAAAGTTCGTGATTCAAGGGTTTTTAAGGAGTGTGGAGGATGAACTTGTGACGAACTTTAGACCAATTTATGAATTACACACTTTTGAACCCTAAACAAAAAAAAAAACTAGCCTAAATCTATGGGTACTAGAATAAAAAAGAAAAGTTCGTCGAACAAAGTTTTGGGAGGAGCGTGTAGGACTAACTTGTGATAAACTTTAGACCAAATTATAAATTACACACTTCTAAACCAAACACCAAAAAGACTTGCATAAACTATAGGTATGAGAATAAAAAAGAAAATTTCTTCGAACAAGGGTTGGGAGGAGTGTGGAGGATCCACTTGTGACGAATTTTAGACCAAATCATGAATTACACACTTTTGAACCAAAAACCAAAAAAACACGCATAAATCTATGGGTATGAGAATAAATAAAAAGTTCGTCAACCAAGGCTTTGGGAGGAGCTTGTAGGACGCATATGGGATGAACTTTAGACCAAATCATGAACTACATACTTTTGACATGAAAATCCAAAAAACTAGCATGAATCTATGGGTATGATAATAAAAAAGAAAAGATCGTCAAACAAGGGTTAGGAAGGAGTGTGACAACGAACTTATGACACTTTTTGACCAAATCATGAATTACACACTTTTGAACCAAAAAACAAAAAAACTTGCATAAATCTATGGGTAGGAGAATAAAAAAAAAAGTTTGTCGAACAAGGGTTTTGGAGGAGCGTGTAGGACGAACTTGAGACGAACTTGTGACTAAATCATGAATTACACACGAAAATCAAAAAACTAGCATGAATCTTTAGGTATGATAATAAAAGAAAAGTTCGTCGAACAAGGGTTTGGGAGGAGTGTGTAGGACGAACTTGGGACGAACTTTATATCAAATCATGAATTACATTATTTTTCCACGAAAATCTAAAAGACTAGCATGAATCTATTGCTATGATAATAAAAAAGAAAAGTTCGTCGAACAAGGGTTTGGGAGAAGTGTGGAGGACGAACTTGTGACAAACTTTAGACCAAAACATGAATTACACAATGTTGAACCAAAAACCAAAGAAACTCGCATAACTCTATGTGTACGAGATTAAAAAATATAAGTCTGAGGAACAATGGGTTAGGAGGAATGTGGAGGACAAACTTGTGACAAACTTTAGACCAAAACTTGAATTCAAACTTTTGAACCAAAAAACAACAGAACTCTCAGAAAACTATGGGTATGAGAATACAAAAGTAAAGTTCGTCGAACAAGGGTTCGAGACGAGTGTGTAGGACGAACTTCAGACGAATTTTAGAATAAATCATGAATTACATATTATTGACAAGAAAATCCAAAAAACTCGCATGAGTCTATGGTATGATAATAAAAAAGAAAAGTTCGTGGTTCAAGGGTTAGAGACGAGTGTGGAGGACGAACTTCTGACGAACTTTAGACCAAATTATGAATGAAACACTTTTGAACCAAAGACCAAAACAACTCGCATAAATCTTTGGGTATGAGAATAAAAAAGGAAAGCTAGTAAAACAATGGTTAGAAAGGAGCGTGGAGGAAGAACTTGTGACGAACTTTAGACCAAATTATGAATTACATACTTTTGAACCAAATACCAGAAAAAAGCTTTGATAAATCTATGAGTATGAGAATAAAAAAGAAAATTTCGCTGATAGAGGGTTTGGGAGGAGTGTGGAGGACGAACTTGTAACGAACTTTAGATCAAATCATGAGTTACACACTTTTGAACCAAAAACCAAAAAAACTCGAATAAATCTATGGGTATGAGAGAGAAAAAAAAAAGAAATGTTTGTCGTACAGAGGTTTCAGACGAGTGTGGACAACGAACTTGTGAAGAATTTTAGACCAAATCATGAATTACACTCTTTTGAACGAAAAACCAAAAAAAGCTCGCATAAATCTATGGGTTTCATAATAAAAAACAAAAGTTTGTCAAACAAGGGTTTAAGAGGAGTGTGGAGGATGAACTTGTGAAGAACTTAAACTAATTTATGAATTACACACTTTTGAACCAAAAAAAAAAAAAAAAATCTTGCATAAATCTGTGGGTTTCAGAATAAAAAAGAAAAGTTCATCGAACAAGGGTTTAGGAGGAGTGTGGAGGACGATCTTATGATAAACTTTAGACCAAATCATGAATTCACACTTTTGAACCAAAAACCATAAAAACTGTCATAAAACTATGGGTATGAGGATAAAAAAGAAAAGATCATCGAACAAGGGTTTGGGAGGACCGTGTAGGATGAATTTGAAACGAACTTTTGAATAAATCATGAATTACATACTTTTGAACCAAAAATTAAAAAAACTCATGCATAAATCTATAGGTACAAGAAGAAAAAAGAAAAGTTCGTCGAACAAGGGTTTTTTGGAGGAGTGTGGAGGACGAACTTGTGACAAACTTTAGACCAAATCAAGAATTATACACTTTTGAACCAAAAAACAAAAATAAAACTCGCATGAATCTATCGCTGTGAGTATAAAAAAGAAAAGTTCGTCGAACACAGATTTGGGAGAAGCATGTAGGACGAACTTAGGACGAACTTTAGACCAAATTATGAATTACATACTTTGCACGAAAGTTCAAAAAACTCGCCTCAATCTATGGGTATGAGAATGAAATAGAAAAATTCATCGAACAAGGGTTTAGGAGGAGTGTGGAGGACGAACTTGTGACGAACTTTAGAGCAAATCATGAATTCATACTTTTGAACCAAATACCAAAAAAACTCGCATAAATCTATGAGTATAAGAATAAAAAAGAAAAGTTCGTCGAACAAGGGTTTGGGTGGAGTGTGTAGGACGAACTTGGGACGAACTTTAAACAAAATCATGAATTACACACTTTTGAACCAAAAACAAAATAAACTCAGATAAATCTCTGAGTATGACAATAAAAAAGAATGGTTCGTGCAATAATGGTTTGAGAGGAGCGTGAAGGACGAACTTGTGATGAACTTTAGACCAAATCATGAATTACATACTTTTGAACCAAAAACGAAAAAACTCGCGTAATCTATGGTTATGACAATTCGATGAACTAGGATTTTGGAGGAGTGTGGAGGATGAACTTGTGATGAACTTTAGACCAAATCATGAATTACATATTTTTTTACTCGAAAATTCAAAAAACTCGCATGAATCTATGGGTATGAGTATAAAAAAGAAAAGTTAGTCGAATAAGGGTTTGCGAGGAGTATGAAGAACGAACTTTAGACCAAATCATGAATTACACACTTTTGAACAAAAAAAACTCGGATAAATCAATGAGTATGAGAATAAAAAAGAAAAGTCTGTCGAATAAGGGTCTGGGAGGAGTGCCACTACAAGGAATGACCCCTTAAGCGTCGGAGCCTTCTGTCGCCGAATGGATTAAATTCTGTCTCCTTTGCCTTCTATTTTTTTTATTTTGCTGAATATTTACAAATGGGTTTTAATTGCTGAATATTTATTGATTATGACTTTAATTGAAAATGTTTGAATCACGTAAACATTGAAATTATGAAAACAAATTCTAAAACATTAATAACCAAAATGAAATAATAGAATTCATTACATAATAAGAAAATGTTAATACAATCTTAATACAATATTAATAACATAAAGAAAAATAAATAACTAACGACCTATCCCTAGACGTCGAACGGTTCCTTCCTCGTGTTGATCCGACGAACTCATCGTATGTCTGCAATAAAGAAGAATTTGAATTAGAGTTTGAAAAAACCTAAGGAATTCAATTGTAAAGAAAATCGGACAGCATAACGTCGTATTTTCATGTTACCGAAAATAAAACCTGTCAAAAGCAATTCAATTCTTTTCAAGTTGTGGCTATCTTTGCTGCAGGATAGCCACGACACATATTACAGATGAATGATGTTCGAATGATGGCTAACTTTGCTGCAGGATAGCCATCATTCTTAAGACTTATGTGAAAAAATTATAAGTGAAGTTCGTATTTTTGTGTACCTTTCACTGAGATGTTCCGGCGCTACCCCGCCCCGCCCCTGAGCATCCTCTGCATTGCCTCTAGTGCCGCGTTTATCCTTTCTTGGTTGGCCATTATCAAGACCTGGTTTTCGGTCAACTCCTTGACTTGTTCCTTCAGCTGCATGTTCTCTAATAAGATCCTCTCAGTTTTAGGATCTCGTTGAGAAGCATTGCTAGTTGAAGAGGAAGAAGATATTCTCCCTCGTTTCTCTAGGGCAGGTAAGTTGTGCCTCTTATGCCGTCCACTCGCCTTCCTAACATAGTTTCGCATATTGCTTCTTGTGTTAATGGGGTCCTTGATGCAGTGGATGATTCTCTTAATGCATCCATCTTTTCCTACAGAATAAAGAAGTCACTTTATTTTAGTGGTGCCCGTCGAAATAAAATTGCTTTAACTTAATAATTTAGTTCATAACTTACATATCTCTCTCTCGCCTCGTCTTTAATCCATTCACCATTTGCATCCTTGTAACGAAATGCCTTGAACGCATCGACGGGATCAATGAGATCATGTCCAGCAGCGACTCTCTAAATTAGAAATGATATCTATTATGAAGTTAATATTGAAGAAATCAATTATGAACACCTACTCAAAATGAAACAATAGGTTCGTACCTCTTCGATAATATATCAGAAGAATATAGTCTTGGCTTGATTGTTGTATGGTAGGGCGGCTCTTGCTTTAACTCCTCATTCGTGTTTGGCTTCCCATTGTGAGACGCCCACTTGTTGCACTAGTAGTGTCAGTCATCGATGTCGCTGACAGTATAGTGGGGTCTATTCATTCGCTTTTCCACTAGTTGTTTACTAAAAGAAAAGGAAAAAAAAGTTAACTTCATTTACTAAAAAGATTACATACTAATTAAAATATTGGAAGTCAATTAAGTATATAACGTACCAGTAATGTGTGTATAAGATGTATTGATGATCCTTCAACCTGGATTCCATCAATTCCTCGATTACATCACTTACGAGCTTATTATCCAAATCAAGGTCGAAGTGAGTCTGTCAAAGAGTGTAAACAGATGAAATTAGTATCAGTAAGTACATTGAATACTTACATGTAAATGTAAGGATTCATTACCATGAGGTTTTGTTTAACGAACTTCTTTTCCACCGAAGTGATTTGCGACCAATCAGCCGTCCTCACGGGAAAGGACTGTCAAACCAGTACTCCAACTTGGTTGCTTAACATGTTGGCATTGTTTGAAACGGTCGTCTTGTTCTCTTCACTAAAGTGTACTTTCAACCGCCCCTCCTTAGCGCCCGTTTGTTCAGGTTTTCACCCTTTGACATTGTGAGATCGGAATCTTTTAACGTCATATATAAAATTCTATAACAATTCGATCTTACGTTCAGCCTAAGTACCAGCTTGAGTAGGAGCTGTCGTAGGTAATCAACGTCCGTACTACCTTCAGTCTCGTTAAAAATCGAGTCAGTAAGATGTCTCGATGTGTTAGGCATATTGACAACCTGCAAACTAAGTTCAAACTTAAAACATAACCTAAAGTCTAATTCTAATTAATTAGGAATTAGGAAATAACTAATTCCTAATTAATCTCTAAACCTTAAACTAAGTTCAAACTTAAAACATAACCTAAAGCCTAATTCTAAAAACGATAAACAAAAACAAAAACGTAATTCAATGAACTAAACATTAAACAAAACCTAATACCTACTGCCTAATTCAAAAAGTAATAAACAAAAACCTAATTCTAACAACTAAACTAAAACAAAACCTAAAACCTAATTCTAACAACTAAACTAAAACAAAACCCAAAGCCTAATTCTATAAACTATAAACGAAAATCTAATCCTAAAAATCAATTCCTAAACAAAAACTAAATTAAACAAACTATAAACCTTAAACTAAAACAAAACCTAAACCTAATTCTATCAACTATAAACGAAAATCTAATCCTAAAAACCAATTCCTAAACAAAAACTAAATTTAACAAACTATAAACCAAAACCTAATTCAAACAACTAAACTAAAACAAAACTTAAACCATAATTCTAAAAACTATAAACGAAAATCTAATCCTAAAAACCAATTCAAACAAAAACCTAAAAACTAAACCTAATTCTAAAAACCAAAACCTAATTCTAAAATCTAAACTAAAAGGGAAACCTAAAGCCTAAATCCAAAAACTATAAACCAAAACCTAATTTCTAAGTAATGAAACTAATTTCATTCAAAATCTAAACTTACTAAACACATAGCATGTTATTTCAAACGAATTTAACGAAAGTTTAAACGAATTTTACAAAGCTTTAAACAAATTTAACGAAACTTTAAACAAATTTAACGAAACTTTAAACGAAATAAACATGTAATTTTACCTTTTGGAAGAGTGGTGACGGATTCCGGTGAAAGAGGTGGCGAAGAGGAGGAATTTTTTGAAAGGTTTTGGGAGAAAATGGAAGAAGAAACGGTGAAAATGGGGAGGAAATCGCGAACTTTGCATTCTGTAATCGGGAGCAAAGGCGACGGAATTGAGCTCCTTCGCCTTTGATGTAATTCAATTTTTTTGAAATGAGCAAAGGCGATAGTCGAAGCTTTTTCGTCACCGAAGCTCAATCATTTTTTCGCCCAAAATTGGTTTTGTGGGAAAAATGACTGTGCTTCGGTGACGAAAAAGCTTCGACCGTCGCCTTTGCTCATATCAAAAAAATTGAATTACATCAAAGGCAACGGAAGAAGCTTCTCTTTCGCTTTTTCCTTGAGCTAAGGCGAAAAAACCGTGTTCTGTCGCCTTTGATGGACAAAAAGGCAACGCTGGTTTGTTCTGTAGCCATTGCTTATCAACGACAACAGATTTTCTTTCTGTCTCCTTTGCCCTCGTCACCTTTAAGCGAATTTCTTGTAGTAATGTGGAGGATGAACTTGTGTTGAACTTTAGACCAAATCATTAATTACACACTTTTGAACCAGAAAAAAAAAAATCACATAAATCTATGGGTATGAGAATAAAAAAGACAAGTTCGTCGAGTAAAGGTTTGGGAGGAGTGTTGAGGATGAACTTGTATCGAACTTTAAACAAAATCATGAATTCACACTTTTAACCAAAAACCATAAAAACTTGAATAAATTTATGGGTATGAGAATAAAAATGAAAATTTCATCGAAAAAGTGTTTGGGAGGAGCGTGTAGGACAAACTTGGGAGGAAATTTAGAATAAATCATGAATTACATACCTTTGACATGAAAATCCAAAATACTGGCATGAATATATGGGTATGATAATAAAAAAGAAAAGTTTGCGGTTCAAGGGTTTGAGAGGAGTGTGGAGGACAAACTTTAGACCAAATAATGAATTAAACAATTTTGAACTAACAACCAAAAAAACTCGCATAAATCTATGGGTATTAGAATAAAGAAGAAAAGTTTGTCGAGCAATGGTTAGAAAGGAGTGTGGAAGAATAACTTGTGACGAACTTTAAACCAAATTAGAATTACATATTTTTGAACCAAAAACCAAAAAACTCGCACAAATCTATGGGTATAAGAATAAAAAAGAAAACTTCGTCGAACAAGAGTTTGGGAAGAGTGTGGAGGACCAACTTCTAACAAACTTTGACCAAATTAAAATTACATACTTTTGAACCAAAAACCAAATGAACTCGCATAAATCTATGGGTATGAGAATAAAAAAGATAAATTCGTGGAACGATGGTTTAAGATAAGCGGGAGGACGAACTTGTGACGAACTTTAGACCAAATCATGAATTAAATACTTTTGACACGAAAATCACAAAAAAACTCTCCTGAATCTATGGGTAAGAATAAAAAAGAAAAGTTCGTCGAACAAGGGTATGGGAGTAGTGTGGAGGACAAATTGTGACGAACTTTAGACCAAATCATGAATTACACACTTTTGAACCAAAAACCAAAAAAAAACTCCTATAAATCTATGGGTATGAGGTAAAAAGAAAAGTTCGTCGAATAAGGGTTTAGGACGAGCGTGTAGGATGAACTTGCCTCGAACTTTAGACCAAATCATGAATTACATACTTTTGAACCAAAAACCAAAACAACTCGCATAAATCTATGGGTATGAGAATAAAAAAGAAAAGTTCGTCGAACAAGGTTTTGGGCGGAGCGTGTAGGACGAGCTCGTCAAGAACTTTAGGTCAAATCATGAATTATACACTTTTGAACCAAAAACCAAAAAAACTCACATAAATCAATGGGTGTGATAATAAAAAAGAAAAGTTAGTCGAACAAGGGTTTGGAAGGATCGTGTAGGACGAACTTGGGAAGAACTTTCCACCGAATGATGAATTTCATACTTTTGACACGAAAATCCAAAAAACTCGCATGAATTTATGGGCATGATAATGAAAATGAAAAGTTCGTGGAACAATGGTTTGGGAGGAGCGTGGAAAACGAAATTGTGACGAACTTTAGACCAAATCATGAATAACACACTTTTGATCTAAATACAAAAAAAACTCACATAAATCTATGGGTATGAGAATAAAAAATTAAAGTTTGTCGAACAAGAGTTTTTGAGGAGTGGGGGATGAAGTTTTGACGAACTTTACACCAAATCTTGAATTACACACTTTTGAACCAAAAAACTCACATAAATATATGGGTATGAGAATAAAAAGAAAAATTCGTCGAACAAAGGCGTGGGAAGAGTGTGGAGGACGAACTTGTGACGAACTTTATACCAAATCATGATTTACACACTTTTGAACAAAAAAAGCTAAAAAAACTCTCATAAATCTATGGGCATGAGAATAAAAAAGAAAAGTTTGTCGAACAAGGGTTTGAGAGGAGCGTGTAGAACGAACTTGGGACGAACTTTGGACCAAATCATGAATTACATACTTTTGACACGAAAATCCAAAAAATTCCCATGAATCTATGGGTATGATAATAAAATAGAAAGTTCGTAGAATAAGGGTTTGGGAGGAGTATGGAGGAAGAAAGTGTGATGAACTTTTGACCAAATCATGAATTACACACTTTTGAACCAAAAGCTAAAAAAACTCGCATAAATCTTTGTAGCACTTTATTTTGCAGTCTTTACTTTTTCCTCTAGGTTGTAACCCAGGAACTTTTTATTTGGAATGAAATGGTGCACTTTTGCTGATGAACTTTTTTCTGCTTTCTTCTCTATCTCGTATACCCCTAATTTAAGTTTATGAAAATAAAATCAATATACTTAAATTAAGATGGACAGAATGAAAAAAATAGCATTTTTTATTCATCAACAACTTGAATTAAAATTTATTGAAAGTATTTTTTCAAGTGTTCACTCGCTCCAAACATGGAGGACTTCATTGTTGTAGGCGAAAATAGTGTCGCCTTGCTGATTCCGTGCAGCAGTTTGGTGACGATGCTAGACTTGTCTAGGTTCTTTACCGGCACGGTTTTGTCCGCCTTAGCTTCGCAGGCGACCTCTGACTTTCCTAAAGCACCAGCTTTGGCGCTTTAGGACCCAAGTACTTACTTGTCTTGTACCCCTAGGTGTTGTTCCTCAGACAGCTTCACCTGGAACCGGTCCCTTTTTAACAGCATTTTACTTCAGGGACTCTTTACCACACCACGTAGGGCTGTGTGGTAGCATTCCAGCGAGGACAGCTGTTCTCCTCTGACTTGCCCCAGCCCCATTGGAGTAGGGAACTTTATCACCTGGTGGTAGTTGACGCGGCCGCCTTTAACCTATGAATCGTGGGTCTTCCCAATATTACGTTGTAGGAAAAATCGTCGTTCACCACTAAAAAATTGACGAAGTGTAGGACTATGTTGTCCCCTTTGCCAAAGGTGACTGGAAGCTCAACCGATCCTTCAGGGATCAAAGTGTTCCCGCCAAATTAGACTAGGGGCGTCAAATTCGGCTTGAGCCTTTCCCTTTCCAGCTTCATGGCGTCGTAAGCTTTCAGCAACAGCACATCCGCCGAACTACCTCCGTCGATGAAGATCCTTCTGACGCGGATGTTGGATATGGTCAGGGACACCATTAACGCGTCGTTGTGCGCTGGTGCAGTGCTGCAGCCTCTGCAACAGTGAAGCCTAGTTGCTCGTCCACTACTTCCACTATGCGCACTTCTTCGCCCCTTAGGGTGCCTCTGGCCTGTCTCACTTTATCCTTCCGACTTCGGTTGGACCCTCCCACAACCGGCCTTCCGATGATAGTTTTGATTTCCGGCGGCGGTCGTGACTTTTCGCCTCCCTTTTTCTTGCTAGGGGACTAGACGCTTTTTCACCTTCTCCCACGTACTTGTCCACTCGTCCTCCTCGGATGAATGACTCTATGGACTCCTTCAGGTCGTAGTAGTCCGAGGTAGCGTGGCCATGGTCCCTGTGAAATAGGCAGTACTTGCCCATATTTCTTTTGTTGAACCCCGCCTTAATCCGGTTTGGCCACTTCAGCTCCTCTTTATCTTGAATTTCCACTCTCGGGTCCCACAAATTAATCGTATGCACCTCCGGGGCTACCCTTGTAAGGAATGGAACTCTCGGGCTTTGATACAACACCTACTCGTGAACTTATTAAACACATGTATAAACGAACAGATAACCTCACAGCAATATCATTAGACAAACAACAGGTGTATTGTGGCAGGCACTAATTCAACTATATCATTGATCCAGTCAACACTTAACATTTACATATATGAATAAAATCACTAAACACATAACAGTAACATTCACAATACCATGCGAAACAAGGCAACTAAAGCAATCAACAAAGTAATTTATTTCCCAATAGCCCTACACAAGCTATTATTTATTCACATGACCCTAAGCTAAGGGGAAAATTCCCTTACCTTGGCAAAATAATGCTCGGTTAACCCTCAAAATGTGTTGTTGAAAATCCCCTATAACTTCTCCATATGAAACTGGTAATACAAGGCAAACATGTAAGAATCTGCACTTAAAACCTTAATAAATGGACTCGGGGCATCGAGTTTACCTAAGGGGCAAAATCAAGATTTTTCCTCGGCGGTGCATGGAGCTGGAATCACCGGCGCGTGAATCTATAGCGCAGCTAGGCTTGGGAGCAAGATCGGATGACGTTGGTAACAATGGGGTGGCTTGGCTGGCTCGGGATGTCTGCTGGCTCGGAACGGCTCCACCAATCTAAAGCTGGTCGTGGCGGCGGCGGTCCACTACTTTATCGACACGCGTCAAGAGATTGTTGGCGGGCAGGGACGGCGCTGCTGATAGCTTGACGGGCGGCGGTGGGGCTGACACGGCTGCATGCGTGGCGGCTCGTGGTTCGTTGCGCAGGAAACTACGACGATCGCTGATTTACTCCTAGCTGCTCAGACTACGCGCGAACGGAAGCTCGACACATGGCGTGTTCTGGTAGGCTGCTCGAAATGCGACGGCAGCTGCACTGATTCTGACGTAATCGAGATTCGTACTTTGTGAAAAACAAAAGGAGAGAGAGAGAGAGAGACGGTGGCTGATTGATGAAATAATGACCTAAAAAGTCACTTTTTGTCTTTTATAGCTGCTGGAAAAGCTAGGCAAAATTACCAAAATGCCCCTAGGGCTAAAAATGACCATTTTACCCCTAGTTTTCGAATTCGGACTTCACAACTCTCGAGATATGACTAAAATGAATACTTTTAACCCAAAATAAATTTTAAAACGACTTTTGGGATTCCTAAAAATTACAAAACTAACCTTTAAATTCAGGGAGTGAAAGGTCGGGCTGGTACAGCTGCATCTCATGACGTCCTATGGTTACATAGAGTAGGCCAGCCCGAGTGAATTGGTCGTGGAGGTTAGGACTCTCCCTCAGGATTCGATCGAGTCCAAGTAACGCATGGAGACAGTGCACCTCATGGCGTACCAAGGTTACATCGAGAGCCAGGACCCCCTATAGGGGTGAGCTGTGGAGGTAAGAACCTGTAAGGGTTGACCGAGACCAAAGACGACCTCTAAGGAGATCGATCTAGTGAGCCAGCCCTAGTGGATTGGTCGTGGAGGTTAAAACTCTCTTATGGATGAGTCGACCAAGTCCAAGTAACGCTTAGAGACATTGCACCCCATAACGTCCTAGGGTTTCATCCAGAAGGCTACACCCATAAGGGGTCGCCCGTGGAGGTGAGGACCTACAAAGGTTGACCGAGTCCAAGTAACTCCCGAGTTAAAGCCGTTACACCTCCAAAGGGTAACAAACACGACTTATGCCGATATTCATTCCCGGCTTAATGACGGACGTTTCCAACAACCGGCCATTAAGCCGCCCATTAGTGAGCTGCAACGGTTACAAAACTGACTGCTATAAGAAGTCAGATGATTTTTCGTTTCAAGGTGACGCAAAACCAAGCAAAACTACACTAAGTATTCTTAAGTCGTTCTAAGTTCTAAAGGTCCTCTAAATTACACTCATAAACTCTTACTGACTTAGGCATCGAAGGCCCTATGGCTGAACCACACTAGTGTGTCCTAAGCTTGTACCCTCGTATCAAGGTGCTCTGCCTTCGCGACATGATCGTCTAATGGCTTTCCAGGTCTAATGGCTTGGCTAGGGACCTAGTTTTCCTTACGGGTAGCATAGCCGAGTGATCTTGGATGCAGCGGGTGTGATAGGGGAATCAATCATTGGATGAAGATCCTTTATCGCGTGAGTTGGAGCTAGAACTTGCTAGGTAGTGGGCAGCCGAAATTACTAAGGCATAAGTGAGCGTCGCGCTAGCAGGTTGGAACGCTCTCGGCTCGGTGCCGTGCATGGTATCTGATGTGTTTAGATTGATCCCACCGTACCGGAGGGACCTAAGATAGCCTGGGCGACTCCAGTGGATAGCCCTTGCATCTAGGTGCTCTATTGTACCCAGAAGGGGTCAGGTAGTGACTTTGGAGTTTCACGGCATCGGCTGGTGAGACTCCTCAAGTATTGCCAGGAATTTTGGAACGCGTGGCAAGACACCCGAGAGTCGGGACGCTTTCTAGTTCGTTTGTACATGTTATTCATAGACTTATGATTTATGTTTGTTCTGTTCCTATATGTTCCGTGCACCACGTGCAGGATTTCTTACTGAGTTCTCATAGACTCACCCCTTCGTTTTATGTTGGCTATGGATTCAAAATCATAGTTGCAGGTATGCACCAGGATGGATGACCAACAGCTGAGGATAGACCTAGTGGGGACGTGTCAGTGGCGTCGTTGGTGTCACTTTTTCATAGTTTAGTCTTATTGCATATCTTTCTACACGAACTGTTGTAATAACTTCGTTTTAAAATATCAGTTTTGGAATCGAGTCTCGAGAGTTACATTTATGTTCAAACTGTTGACTGCCTGGATTGGATAAATATTTTGTTTGGAAATTGCAGGGTCGTTTTAAATGCATTTTGAAATGTCCAGGTTCTGTTTTACAGGTTTTGCAGGTATAGGTTTGCCATATTTTAGGGAAACTCTGCCGAATTTTGCTTTAAAATTTGCATGCATTAGTAACTTTCGAGCTATAACCTAACGGTTATGTACCAAGTTGTTACATCTATCCCTTATTTCCAATGCTTTCTGAGCAGAGCCACACGTTCCTTAAATGTGTAATTTCAAAACTGACCTTAAAAGTATAATTGCAAAACTGAATATCTTGTCATTTTCTTCTTGGTTGAAAAGAGAGATAAATATTTAAATGGTTTTGTGACATTTATCAACAATGTGATAATCAATTTATAAATTCCTAGGATAAAAAGTTTTCTTTCAAATAAATGAGACGAGACATGATTGAATACATGAATGTGGTGATAAAATATTTACCGTTTTTTCAAGAGATTCTTTTTTTTAAGGAAAATTATTCCACGTAACAACTTTTTATTCACCTATTTTAACTATAGCATTTTCTTAAAAATAATTCTTAAACTTCAGTTTTTCATATGTTTTTTCAAAATTCTAATTTTACCCCTAACAAACTAATTGAAGAACGCTAGCGAGCTAATTAAATCTATAAGCAAACTGATTGAGTCGAGGGCGTTTTGGCCATTATACAAAAACGATATTTTCTGCTATATAAGTTTTTTTTTTTTTTTTTTTTTTTTTTTTTTTTTTTTTTTTTTTTTTTTTTTTTTTTTTTTTGCTATGCATGAAAAAATCCTCTTAAAAGAAATCAAATACAATTAATGTTGTATTCAATAGATTCTTAATATTTATGCTACTAAATACTTGAAACTACTTACAATATATTTTGTATTTACAAATATGTAAAAGTTGAGACTTAAACATTTGATTTTTGTATGATATATCACTTAATTAATAAACTATGTTCAAATGAGCATCTAAAATAAAATTGTGAAGTAAGAATTTAAATTTGTAAGTACTCTAATAAGTGTGCCTCACAATTGATTAATTTAACAATATAGCTAATAATACACACTATTATAAATATAATGGATGATCCGAAAAAAAATTATACTAGATAAACAAAACCGCAAAATTTTAAAAATTGATTAAACAATTGTGGAACTAAATATTCATAATTTCAAAAATATTCAACAACAAAATTTACAAAACTTCCAAGTTTATGCTAATTTTTTCCTACCATCTTATTGTAATCTACACAAAAACTTAAATCAATATTTGTTTTTTCACATTTAAGAGAAGACAAGATTGGCAGGCGCGTCAGGTTCGGCACTAGAAGACAAAAATCAAAGTTGCGGATGACGAATCACATTGTGATACACATCAGGCTTTTACTGGTAAATAGAGGCAGTGACGATGAGTGGCTCCCGTTTCGCTGCGGTGGTTACGAATTGACGTTGGACACGTGGTGCTCGACGATTGATTGGTTGGGTGTTGGCGACAACAAGCACAGAAACTGGTGGTGACAAAAGTTGAAGCGACTGACGAGGGCTTTGACTTTGTATCCTCGAGATATATATATTTTAGAGGGTACACTAATTAGAAGAAAAAAAAATTGAAAAATAAGATCAACATCACCCACACAGGGCAAGATCCGTGACATGTTAAGAAGATAAACTATATTATCAAAATAGTTTTTCTTAGTTGTAAATAAATTGTTACATATATTATTGAAAGTTTAATTTTGAGATCTACTAATTTTGAGTTATGAAGTCAAACTTTTCATATTTTAAAATAACATTTTAAAATCTAAAAATAACTTCTCTTTTTTTTTTAAACGTAGAAATCAAAGTTTCACTCTTTTATACGTGACATGTGAATGTCGATGCTTTGGCAAAGTTAAATGCTGCCTACGGAGGTGGTCCAAGGAACATCACCTACAGAGGTATAAATCTAACAAGTACCTAGGTTCTAAAGTGTCAAGGCCGATGCTTTGGTAAAGTCAAAGGCCGCCTACAAAATCAAGGCGAACAAGACTGTGCTGGTAAAGGTCCTAGGCAAGCCTAACATCACTGCTAAGCTGTTGCACGAAGTTAGTCAGACAAGGTTACTTTTGGCCGACCATGGCCAAAGACTCCAAGAAGTATATTCGGGCATACAAAATGTGCCAGAGGCTCGCTTTCATCCAGAGGCAACCGCCCGAGGTCCTAACTCGCCATCCTTTGGGGCGGAAGCACTGATTCCGGTCGAGGTAGGACTTTCATACTTGCGAGTAGAGTCTTTTGATTCTACTCAAAATGACCAGTAGCAGTTGATGAGTCTAAATCTCCTGGAAGAGAAAAAGGATGCAACCCAGATAAAGGTGGCGCTATACAAAGGTCGAACTTCCAAGTACCACAATTTCTGAGTCAAGGCAAACTGCTTCCAAGTTGGCGACTTAATGCTGATGATGATGATGTCAAACACCAAGGAACTCAATAGTGAAGTCTTGAGGCCAAATTGGGAAGGACCATACTAAGTCGTCAGAGTGGCACACCCAGGCACCTACTACCTCGAGGGCATGAACAGGAATAAGATCCCACATCCTTTGAGTGTAGAACACTTGAAAAAGTACGTTCAGTAGAATGTAGATCAAGTTGTTAATGAATAAAGTGTTATTTTCTCATTCTTTCAAAAAACTGTCATAAACTTAAATTGGGGGTAAGCAAGATAGAGAGAAAAAATCAAGAGATTTTATTCATTCAAAGTTCAAAATTTTCCGAGTTATAACCTAGAAGAAGAAATTAAAGACTTAAAATAAAATGCTTCGAGTAAAAGGAAAGCAACGAAAAAGTCATAAAGGCCCCCAGAGCTGCGCCTATTGGAAGTTGGTCGGTTGAGTCCAGTTTAGGCAGGAACTGTCCTAGCTGGAGGGGCCTGACTTCTTTCAGGCACGCCTTGGAAGAGGTGAAATTCGTGGCAAACGGCTTAGGCTGGATCACTTGAAAGTCTGGATTCGAAGGCTGGCTAGGAAAGGTTGTTGACTTTTTCCGCAGTGCTAGAACAAAGAGGCCGAAAAAGGGGAAGGAGGTTGCCATAGCTAACTCCCTCCTGAATTCGGTCCATTGCCCAGCCGATGGCAGCCTCACCGGTATTGTTCTAAAAAATTACTAAAGAAGAAGAGCCCTTCACAGGGTTAGCCAAGTAAGAGACTTTCTTCAGCTTCCTTCAACAGAAACCAACCCTCGTCGAAGGCAAGCAATAGTAGACAAGTCCTTTTAGCGTGTATAGACAGCAAGACTTTGGACCGCTTCAGCGGAAGTCTGAAAGTCGACTAAGGTTGCTTCGCCAATTTGAAGAGTTTCTCAAGCTTGTGCCAGCTCTCATTTAAGCTTCTCAGAGTTAATGGACAAAGAAGAGCGGTTGTGACGAGAGTCCTCAGAAAGGTGACGGAAAGCCGAGGCGAAGTGCATGACGGCCTGCAAATACAAAGGTAACAAGTTAGTCTACATACTTAGATAAATGTGTGGCTATAAAGAAGAGAAGTACATAAAAAGCAACAAGGTCATCCGGTGCTGCACTTGCTGGAACTAGGCCTACTAAGTCCGACTTGGACAGATTCGGTCTTAGCTGGAAGAGCCTGACCCAGGAAGTCATTCTCAAACGCACCTTGGGAGAGGTGAAAGTCATGAGCAACCTGCACTGTATCACCAGGAAGTCTAGACTCGAAAGCCGGCAAGAAAGGGTCAGCAACCTCTGCTGCTGTTGTGGCGCAAAAAGACTTGGGGAGAGAAAAAGTGAGTACCATGGGTAGCCCGTCTTTTAATTCGGTCTAACGTCCTACCGGTAGTAGTCGTGCCAAAGTTGTTCTCCAAGGTTACAAAGGAAGGAGAGCTTTTCAACTAAATTGACTAAGGGTGGGGCTTCCTATAGCTCCACTTTAGCAAAAGTCAAACTCTTGATAAAGCCGTGCGAGGATAGATGAGTCATCCTTGTAAGTTCAAGCGACAAGACTTTGGACCGCCTTAGCAGAAGTCCGAAAGTCAGCCAAGGCAACATCAGTAACACCCTGAGTCTCACGAAAATGGGCAGTCCCTAAGTCTCACGAAAATGGGCAGTCCCGGTAAAGAAGTGCTAAAAAAGGGATAAGTCTCCACAGAGAGGGCCTACCTAGCCTAAATTTTGAAAAGGCGCCTAACTGTAGTGAGTCTTTGAAAAAAGAACCTACTTGGCATATATTTCGAAAAAGTGCTTAGGGGTGGCAAGTCTTTGAAAAAAGGAGACTACTTAGCCAAATATAGCCAAAGGTACTGAGTCTTAGCAAAGAGAGCCTAATTGGCCAAATTACTAAAAAAGAATGCCTAAGAAGGTGACACTCTAAAAAAAGAACCTTCTAAACAACGAACTACTCTTCAAATTTCGGCAACAAAGTAAGTCAAAAAATGAAGAGTAGGGGTAATGTTTTAGGCTAAAATATCTCAAAGGACTCGGAAGAGATTGAGACCCGCACGAAGGACAAATAAGCCAACGCCGACCCCCCGAAGGTCGGCCAAATGGAAGCCACAACCCCCCCCCCTCGGGGGTTGGCCGAGTCCATACCGACCCTTTAGGGGTCAGTCAAGCAAGTCCGACACCTTTAGGGGTCGACCAAGGAAGGCCAGGATCCCCCGGGGTCTGCCCTTGCAGCCTCACCCTCCTCGGGTCCGGCAACGAGTAGGTCAGTTCGAGTGGGCTGATCATGGAGGTCAGGACTCTCCCTAGAGTTGACTAAGCCCAAGTAACGTTTGGAGGTATCACACCCCGTGGCGTCCCCCGTTACAACGAGTAGGTCAGCCCGAGTAGATTGGTCATGGAGGTTATGACTCTTCTGTGGACGAGTCGACCGAGTCCAAGTAACGTTTTGAGGCGTCGCACCACGTGGTGTCCCCCGTTACAACGAGTAGGTTAGCCTGAGTGGGTTGATCGTGGAGGTTAGGACTCTCCCCCTAGAGTTGACCGAGTCCAAGTAACGCAGGCAGACCCTGCACCCCATGGTGTCCCCGGTTTCAATGAGTAGGTTAATCCGAGTGGGGTGGTCGTGGAGGTGAGGACCTGTAAGGGTTGACCGAGTCCAAAGCCAACCTCAAGGAAGGGCGGTCGAGTAGGCTAACCCAGGTGGGTTAGCTGTGGAGGTTAGGACTTTCCTATGGATAAGTCGACCAAGTCCAAAGTAGCGCTAAGGGATGCTGCACACTCGTGGCATCCTAGCACTACAACGAGAAGGCTGCACCCCTAAGGGGTCGGCCATGGAGGTGAGGACCTGCTAAGGTTGACCGAGTCTAAGTAACTCTGGAGTCAAAGCCGTTACACCCCAAAGGGTAACGGTCAGGAGTTACACCGATATTAATACCCGGCTTGATGACGAACGTTTCTAAACGGCCAGCTATTAAGTCGTCCATAAGTGAGCCGCAACGGTTACGAGACCGGCTGCTATAAAAGTCAAGTCATTTTCCCGTCCAAGAGATGGATCCGAGGCTAAGTATTCTCAAGCCATTCTAAAGTCCACTAAATTATTCTATGAATTCTCCTACTGACTTAGGCATCGGAGGCCATGTGACTCACACCACACCGATGTGTCCTAATTTTATTTTTTTCTAAGCCTTTTCGTTCTCAGCTAAACAAATCATGATTAAAAATAGTTCTATAATAAGGATAAAATACCATTCTCATCATGAACTTTGAGTTTCATTTCATTTTAGTCTATGAACATACTTTTAGTCATTATATGGGAAGGGAACCTCTCATTGCAACGGTTAGAGAAAAAAAAAAAAAATTAAATAACAAGTACCCAAAGCTTAAAGGCATATCTGCTGTGTTTGAATTCGCTGGGAAGGGACACCAGTTTACGCGGCTGAGTTATCTTGATGCCCTAGGCCTTTTTTTATTTGTTTTACTGTCCCTTATTTTCTTTTTCTCTATTTCCTTTTTATTTTCAACATTTTTATTTTCACATTTTTTTAAATCATTTTCATTTTTTTGTTTCGAAAACAAAATCATTTTTATTTATCCGTGCTAATTATAATTTATATATATTTAATTGAAAATTCAATAATACTTATATCTACATCGTTGAAAATTCAATAATAAATATATTAATTTTATTGAAAATACAATAATAAGTCAATACGAGTAGAACTTTAATGGGTTATGTCTAAATTTCTTCCCAAGTTCGTCTTACACACTCCTCCCAAACCCTTGTTCGACGAACTTTTCTTTTTTATTCTCATATCTATATATTTATGCGAGTTTTTTTTTAATTTTTGGTTCAAAAGTGTGTAATTCATGATTTGGTCTAAAGGTAGTCCAAAGTTCGTCCTACACACTACTCCAAAACCCTTGTACTACGAACTTTTCCTTTTTTTCTCATACTCATAGATTTATGCGAGTTTGTTGATTTTTGGTTCAAAAGTGTGTAATTCATGATTTGGTCTAAAGTTTGTCACAAGTTCGTCCTCCATACACCTCTGAACCCATGTTAGACGAACTTTTGTTTTTTCTTCTCACACCGATAGATTTATGTGACTTTTTTTGATTCCTGGTTCAAAAGCGTATAATTCATGATTTAGTCTAAAGTTCGTCTCATGTTCGTCCTACACACTCCTCCCAAACTCTTGTTCGATGAACTTTTCTTTTTGATTCTCATACCCCTAAATTTATGCGAATTGTTTTGGTTTTTGGTTAAAAAGTGTGTAATTCATGATTTGGCCTAAAGTTGGTCACAAGTTCGTCCTCCACACGCCTCATAGACTCTTGTTCGTTGAACTTTCTTTTTTATTCTCATAACCATATATTTATGCAATTTTTTTGGTTTTTCATGTCAAAAGTATGTAATTCAGGATTTGGTCTAATATTTGTCCTAAGTTCGTCCTTCACACTTCTCCCAAACACTTGTTCGATGGAATTTTCTTTTTTATTTTCATAACCATAAATTTATGCGTGTTTTTTGGTTTTTCGTGTCAAAAGTATGTAATTCATGATTTGGTCTAAAGTTTGTGACAAGTTTGTCCTCCACACTCCTCCCAAACCCTTGTTTGTTGAACTTTTCTTTTTTCTTCTCATACCCATATATTTATGCGAGTTTTTTTGGTTTTTGGTTCAAAAGTGTGTAATTCATGATTTGGTCTAAAATTCGTCACAAGTTCGTCCTCCATACTCCTCTCAAACCCTTATTCGACGAACTTTTCTTTTTTATTCTCATACACAGATTTATGTGAGTTTGTTCGTTTTTCGTGTCAAAAGTATGTAATTCATGATTTGGTCTAAAGTTCGTCCCAAGTTCGTCCTACACACTCCTCCCACCCTTCTTCGACGAACTTTTCATTTTTATTCTCATACCCATAGATTTATGCGATTATTTTTTTGAGTGTTTCTTTGGTGTTTAATGATGTTTCTTGTTTTGGATTTTACTCGGGTACCCTTAACCTATTTTGAATGTTTTTTGAACTTAATGGCAGTTAATTCTGTTATTTGAATATTATGATTTAAGAATATGCCAACGTCATCTAACTGTTGAAAATTCATGCATTAGGGTAAAAGACCTAGGTTTGGACCTATAGTTTGGGTAGGGTCCTTATATTCTATATTGCTTATGATTTAAGAACCGGGTACCTTGTTTTTCATTGGATTTTATTAAACTATTTAACACATTTCATTTAATGAAGTATTTGTTGAGCATGTCTCTAGTTTAAAGGTCAGTTTTACTCATGCATCTAAAGTAGAGGTCTAAATGAGTCCCTTGTTGGGGTCTTGGCTCTACAACATTTCTCATAGGAAAATTATTCCACATAGCAACTTTTTATTTTTGGCTATAACATTTTTTTTTTAAAACAAATAAAGTCCTGCATAACCGATTTTTATTTGTTTTTTAAAAATAAAAAATTTACCCCTCTTTTCAACAAACTAATTAAAGTACTGTCAGTGAACTAATTGAATCTATCAACGAACTAATTGGGTCTATCAATCGTACTACTGATTGGAGGTTATTGGCTGAACTAGTGATTGAAGGCTATGAGGTGAAGTTAAACTACTAATTGAAGACTATCAACTAAACTAATTGAAGCTATCAATTGAACAGAGTGAGACGATAGAATTTTGGTCCATTTTTATGCTATATAAGAAATATTTTTATAATTTTGCTATGCATGAATTTTTTTTGATTTTTTTTTTGCTATACATGAAAAATCTCCTAAATAATATTGTATTTAATACATGGTAAATACATTAAACTCATATTCACGTGTGAGCATCAATCTCAAAATCAATAGACAATAAGTAGTGTGAGTATCATTTCAAAATCAATTGAGAATAAGAGAAGTAACCAATATATCTTTTAAAATTTTGGAAGACACCAAATTTGTGAATGTTGGATGACAATTCCTTAAAAGTTTTAAAAGACAATTGCATCAAATCAATTTTATACATGAGATCTATAATACAAATTAAAAAAAAAACAATCTTTGAAAAAAAAGAAAAAAAAAAGTGTGTGATTAAAGGGAAAGAGTAGAGAGGTCAAAGGGTTGGGACGTGGATGACTTTACCTTTTCCCATTTTTGCTACCAATTTTAATCACCATTCCTACAAAATTCACCAATTTTTTTTCTTCGAAGAACCGGTCCAGGATTACCAAGAATGTATGAGGTTCGGGTTCCCATGAACATGTCCACTCACTCTCCATTCAGAACCTAATACAAGATTCACAGTCCCATTGCGGTGGACAGAAATGAGGAGGAATTAAACATCAAAAACTTATTAAGATAATTTAATTTCATTAATGATTCAAATATAACAAAATTTAAATATAGATAAAATCAGATTTAATTAAAAATAATAGCTTTGAATTTGCAATATTTACATTAAAGGTAAATTGGTATTTAAAAAATGTATATAATTAAATAAAATTTGAAAATGTAATTTTGTTGATTATAAAAAGGTAGATATATAAATAAGTTTACAAAATTAGGCAATCGAATACAATTTTCGATTTTTAATCCGCCCCTAATCTTCGTTAGCGATAAACATCCCCAAATCAAATCATCATACGAAGTTTATAGGATTCTATTTCTGGCATCGAAGAGAATCTATAGACGAGAGGGATCGAGCCATTTCGTTTGAACAGCGGCGACTAATTCTGTAACGAACAAAGGCCGCAGACTGAGCCAAGTCTTTTGGAATCCAACACAAAACACATATCAGAGGCTGCAGTAGTCATCAAACTGTGAAAATAGTTGCTCAGGATTTGGTGGGAATGGTTAAAACCAAGCACCAAAAGTCCAACTCTAAGCGACACCCACAAGTAATTCCTTCATTTAACTCTCTTTCGATTCTCAACTTTGCGCTTCTTTCATGACAAAGAGCCACAACCTGAGTCTGTTTTATCCCTAATGCAACCTTACTCGGGTTCGTTAATTATTGCTTATGCTGGCCTACCCTAAGTTTATCCGTTTTATCATTGTTAATACTTGTTGTTTAGGTTAGTGTTAGTTTCTAAGTATATTATCTATCCTTTGGGGTTCAGTGATGGTGCAGCGTGTTACAAGATCTGCTATCTCAACATTTATGAAAACCCAATTAAAGTATAAACTCATTATCTAGAAGTTTTAGATATTTTTAGGATCACTCTAGATAAATGTGTGGTTCAGTCCACACTATAAATACTTCTCCACTCCACCATATTTTGCATTCAAGAAAAATCAAGTGTAGTAGTGCTAGTGTCCTACAAAAAGCCTTTAAAAGGTGTTATGGTAGTGTAAGTCCTAAACACTTGTTTTGTAAATCTCTTCTTAAGTGGTCTCACTAAAAAGTGTTGGTGTTTCTCACAAAAGAGTTGTGTTCATCAATTTGGTACCAGAGCCACGTTGTGATAGGTTATCTGATCTCTTGAAATTCTTAGTATGCTTTGAGGTTGCGGCTTTGATTGATCTTCCACATCATAGACGATTTCTTGAGATTGTTAGTGAGTTTCTTTGTGTCATGAGTAGTCTATGACTACTTTATGTTGAAAACTAGCTTGTTTGGTATTACTGAGGTATTGGCATCACGATGAGTGATCTCCAAGTTGTTGGAGGACTCATGAAACTCAACAACAACAACTACAACACATGGGCAAGATGCATGATGTTCTATTTACAATGATAAAACCTTTGGGAGGTTATTGGAAGAAGTGAAACTACATCGCCAGAGGAGGATGCTATTGGCACCTTGCGCAATTGGAAAATCAAAGCAGGCAAAGAAATGTTTGCCTTGAAGACTATTGTTGAAGAATAGATGTTGGAGCATATTTGGGAAGAGAAGACGCCAAAAAGAAGCATGGGACACGTTTGTAATATCGTTCTCAAAGTAGAACAATACGAGGCTTCAACTTTCTGGGAGTATGCTGTTATCAATCTCACAACGCGACAATCGACATGATGATTGCTCAGTACTCCCACAAGGTTAAGTCTATTTGTCAGGAGATTTGTGAACTAGATTCGAGTCTGTTATTGGAGAAGCTCAGATGAAGAGGATTATCATCCACAGATTGCTACTGGAATATAGAAGCTTCATTATTGCTTAACAAGGACAAAGATGACTTGCTCAACCATCACTTGTAGAGTTTGAAAATTTGCTAGCCAGTCAAGAAGTCATGGCTATACAAATAAAAGACATTACGCTAAAGAGTGAAGAAGAAGCACTCTATACTAGTAAAAGCTAGAGAAAATTTAAGCTATCATGACAAAGGAAAAAGTCATGAAGGAACAACACAACCTTGGAGAGCTCAAAAGAACGAAAATAAACGTTCTCAAAGGAAGAAGTTTTAAGGCAATTGCTACAATTGCGGAAAGAATGGCCACATGTCCAAGGATTGTTGGTCAAAGAAAAAAATCTGTTGTAAGCAATACGACAACTATAAAAAATGAGAGGGAGGATGAATGAGATGCCGAAATACTATGTGCCTTTGAAGAAGGCAAGCAAACACATATGGCGATGATGGGAGAGCAAGATTTTGAGAGAGATTAGATCATTGGTTTGAGATGCTTAAACCACATGGCTTACAATGTGAGGAAACTTCAAGACTAGAAAGAGTATAAAGGTAGTTGCGTGGTACGTACGACCAACAACATGTAGTTGCCGATTGATTAGATCGACGACAAGTCGATTGTGCCTCATTGTGATGGTTTATGAAGACGTTAAGATATTGAAAAATCCATTAAGTGGAAAATGTTACGCATCAAGAGTTGTAGTGTTTGAGAATAAAGTCTTAACGGGTTTGAACAACATTGAAGAAATTATACAACAAAAAATTATAGAGAAAACTATAAACATATGGTCAAGTGATGACGCGCTTGAAGAACCAAACAACACTGAAGTCGGAGAGCAAGAAGTAACTCGACCAAGCGACCCCGTGAACATGAAACACTACCTCCACAACTTAGATGGTGAGAAAGAATTCGAAAGCCAAATTCAAAGTATGTCAATGCCTCTATTATAGAGGATAGTGTTAAAGAGCCAGAGACGTATGAAGAAGTAACAGAAAACTCGGTTTGGCAAAAGGCGATGGAGGAAGAAATTACAGCTTTGGAGCAAAGTCAAATATGGGAATTGGTGCTCAGACCAAAAGATGTCAAACCCATTTCCTGCAAGTGGGTTTACTATATAAAGTATCATTAATGTGATCAATAGAAAGAAACAAGGCTCTCCTTGTAGCCCGAGGGTTCTTTCAACATGGTATGACGAATGAAGGCTAGTGCTAAGGGAGAGTGTTAAAAGATCATCACTAGACCAATGAAGTCTATCCCAACAATTATGAAAGCCCAATTTATCAAGAAGACTACTTAGGTCATTTAAAGTATAAGCCCATTATCGAGAAGTTTCATAGAAAATTGTGGAAGTCTTTAGAATTGTAGATTTATGAAGACATTCAAAAAATGTCCTAGAAAGAGATTAATATCTAGATATTTTTAGGAACACTCTAGACATTTGCGTGGTCCACATTGACTAGCCCACACTATAAATACTCCTCCACCCTTACTATTCTGCATCTAAGAAAAACCAAGTATAGTAGTGTCCTACTCCTACAAAGTGTCTTCAAGAGTTTTGGAGTATTCTTGTAGTGTGTGTTATAAACACTTGTCTGGTAAATCTCCTTAAGTGGTTTCAATAAAAAGTATGGGTGTTTCTCATAAAAGAGTTGTGTTCATAGTGTAGTTTCAAAGCAGTGACTTTTGGATTCAAGTATCGTGCAATATCAATATATTCGATGATAATAGTGAGTTTTTATAGTTTGCCCAGCGTTAAGAATGTACTAAAAGGATCAAATATACCCTTTATCTTCTAGGCTGGAGATTTTTCAAAATTTGGGGTAATTTATCTATGATAATTGTTGTTAAGAATCAAAATTTTTAGTAGTGTAGCTATTTGGTTTAGCTAACATGAACATAACTAAACTGTTAAGTCACACAAAACCTTGTCTAGAGGTTAAAGGAGCGAGTCTCTATCCTTACAGTTGCAATGCTATATTAAAAAATACGTCTACGTAGCAATAAGTCTTAAGTTTTTTGAAGGGAAGAATGTTTCATTGCAAGGTACTTCTGAGATAACCGATGAAACATTAGTTGATGGCGTGGCTGAAGAGTAGCCAAATTCAATTTTCTGAACAGATGCAATTTTTGACTTGACGTGATGTTTACTTCAGTGCACTAAATTGGGAGATCAATATGTTTACTTTATATATTATTTTCTTCAAAACCACTACTCCAAATTTGATGTTAAGCTAGATAGTCATAATTTCTTCTAATACTTGTTCCATGAAAATGGTTTTTGATTGGCAGAACAAAAAGCCTGCAAAGTCACCGAATATTTCCCAGTTTCGTGCTCAACTTGACTTGTTGGGCCTCCAAATTGTTCAAGTGACTGCCGATGGTAATTGTTTTTTCAGGTCAGGAATAATTAGATGAATGCATCTTGTTCTTGTTCAGAATCATATATTGCTACTAATCACTTGAAGACAGCTGGGGTGATGTCATATTTCTTTGGTGGTTTCATTTGTACCTCTTCCTTCAATCACCGTATACAGCATAATGCATATACTCGAACTTCTGAGATTTTCTTTCATTTTCGTTGCAGATGGTTTCCCTCCTTATCAATTGACTTGCCGAATACTCATGTTTTATACAGATTTTCTAATTGGCTTATGTTTTATTTTAAGTTACTCGTGTATAATCTCAATAAGTTGCAGGGCCCTTGCAGATCAGTTAGACGGGGATCAAGAGGAACATGGAAAGTATCGAAATATGGTTGTACAATATATTTTGGTATGCTAGCTTTTCATAGACTGCATTGTACTTGACCATAATTTCTTGTATTGGGTATAAACTGTTCTTTAAAGCTTCATTTTTAAGCCTCTTATTGTAGATAGGATGTGTTTATATTCCTTATGAACTGTTCATGCTGCTTGGAATACAAAATGATTATTTATTTATTTATTTGGTCTACAATCGGTGATTTTGTGATTAATCCCTTGCAAAATACCAGTATATTCGTTTGATAGAAACCACCAAGAACTACGAGATAAACCAAGTTTTGATAGGAACTTGGAACCTACCTTTCTCTAGAGAAAATTTCTCTTGAGGCCTAAGAAAACTCTCAATATTTGGATACCTTTCTTCCACACAAACTCTCAATTTATAACTAAAAATCCTAACAAACTCTAACTATTTTGCTCATATGCCCTCTCAACTATTCTTATTTTATCTAAAGGCCCAATCCCAACATCGTTTTGTCTGCAATAGAGTCTATGTTGTCATCTAATTAGGTGCAATTTGGCTCAATGTCATTGGCATTCACGTAATTTTGCTCTTGTTTCATGGATTTGTCTTCTAACTCGTTTCCCCTTGCTGTCTCAATGTTCTTATTATAATATGAATTATTAATTGTCATTAACAGAAGAACCGTAAAATGTTTGAGCCATTTATTGAGGATGATGTCCCATTTGATGAATATTGTGAGGCCATGGAAAAGGATGGCACTTGGGCTGGTCATCTCGAATTGCAGGCCGCTTCTCTTGTCACTCATAGTAACATATGTATTCACCGGGTTTGCACTCTCTTGAAACCTTTGCATTGGTTGTTTCTTTCCCAAACTTATCCTTGTACTCTTCCAAACTATTTTGAAGTGCAAAACAAAAGGGTGCTTTCGTGCTGTAACTACTACAAATAGTTTAACAGGACATGTATTAGAGTACGATCCTGAAACTCCTAATGGCTGGGTACTAGATTTTCTAGTTATATTTGCTGTATAAGGTTAGAATACAAATGAGAAATCAACAGAAAATTACTGAAGTTTAGGTTTTCTTCATTTAACGTGTGTGTATAGTTTGTATTGATTGTCTTTAATTATTTATAGTTACCATGCACATATGTCCTTCGACTTAAATTATACATTTTTCATGGATATTACATAGACATCACATATTATATAATATTTGTTGGCCAGCACCATTTTTCACTGATTTCTTGTAAATGTCTAGATGTCATCACCTCGTTGGTACATACGAAATTTTGGTGATCGAGAAGCTTGTATGGTCCACTTGTAAGTGTTGGATGATTTATGTCGTATTCTTTAGTTAATTTTTCATATAAATGATTCAATAAGTGTAATTCTTTCTTTGTTTTTCTTTTCTTTTAATGAGTTTGAAGCTGTATTTATGCATTTGGTAAGAGATTTCCTTAAAATAGATGGCAATGGTTTTTTATTGTAAACTTAAAAGTTAAAAGTATATGATATTTGGAAACATATGCCTTGAAGTTGCTAATTACAAAATACAATCGCAAATTTGTAGTTATATTAAGCCTTTTATGATTTTTTGTTTTGGATATTCGTGAGTATTCGGGTTACTTTATGCCCACCTTGTCTAATCTCATGAGACAAATGTTTGATCCTAATTCTTATTACATTTGATTTCAAGGAAACTGGTAGGGAATTACTTTTAGATAAGTGGCCACCATGGAAATTTAGCTTGTTACGATAAGACCACTCTAATTTATAATCATAAATAAACTCAAAGGACCTGCTGTTGGTGAAATGAAGTGGAAATGCAAATGATAGAAGAAACTCTGGTCTTAGGTATTAAAATAAAACAGAAAGTTCACATGACTGAAAAAAGTTTTGATTAGGAGTTCATTAGGTTCTAGTTTCTTTTATCTTCACATTGTATCCAAGCATAAGAACGCCAATTTAAGTTGATCATGTTGGTTACATTTATCATTGAAATTATATGTAACATTATAGTGTGGGTAGTATGGCCCGTGACTATTATCTGTGCTTCATATATCAGTTTATTTGGTTGTTAGTGTTTCAAAATCTACCAATATTTTAAATGATTTTGTGTGCATGACCTCTTTGTAAACTTCCGATTTAAACTTTTGCTAGATCTTATCATGACGAGGAACATTACAATAGTGTGCGGTTGAAGGAAGACACGTGTGCTGGCCCAGCCAGGCCAATCATAATTAAAGTTAGTTTCTCTTTCTATTTATCCCCCTTAATAATTAATATATTATGGACATTATGCTTATGTTAACTGAAAGATTACTTGTCTCTCTGTGGAAGGTTGATGCTGTTCCTTCACCAAGCTCACTTCAAGCAAAAGTTGTTGCTACTAATTCTCAAAAAATAGGTGAAAGTGCTATTAGTCCTGGAAATGTCAAGTTAGTTATGGCAGGTAGTGGCTGTCAAAATTCTAAAAAAGTTGAAAAGGTGATTACATCATGCTAGTTGTTGCTTTCCCATGTCAATCTAAATAACTTTCTTACGATTTATTTACTATTTACTTGGGAGCTGTTGCTCTTTTCATATGTTGGCAGGTTTTGGTCCAAGTCGATGGGGATGTTGATGCTGCAATAGAGTTTCTCGTTGCAGAACAAGCAGCAGAAGAACAGGAAGAGCCAACTGAACTAACTCTGTCTCATGTTGATTCTTCTTTTGGTAATGATCGTCAATTTTCCTCATTTCTAGAAAAAAAATTAAGACTTAGCAGACAGAATATTAAAGTTTATTTTGTTGAAATATTAAACCACTTGTGCACTAGTGCCAATTAGAAAGTGTTTTTCTGAGGTAGTGGAGAGAGCGATATGCACTCTGAAAAAACTATCTACCCTTCTATAACATGAAAAAACTATCTACCCTTCTATAACATGAAAAAACTTAATATGTAGACACCTCCTGTATCTCCTTTCCTTCAATGTCTTCAAATGCTTGGCCTAGGGACAGCCGGACAGGTGTGGTTACCCCGGGTATAGTAGAGCGAAACTTCGATTTCCCTGAAACAAAAAACATGAAAAAACTTGGAATGTGATTAGCATTTATGCTTCTTTCATAGTTAATAATTGGGTGATGATTTTTGGTTTGGAATTATGTATTTTTATGCTCTAACTTGTTTATGTTTTTTAAGTGGGTGGAGTTGGTTCTTTGTCTGGTCTTGGTTTCCATAAACTTCAATTTATTACTCTCAAAATAGATGTCATAGTTGAATTTTGTCCTTCACGTTAATGGCGGTGGATAAGTTTACACTTTCTTTGTCTTTTCACCTGCCGCTCACTCCAACCATAAGAAAAGGCCAGAAAAAAGACTTGCGTTTTGTAGGAGAGTACGCACTTGCTCGATGTTCTTGTTGTTATTAGATCCCATTATATTCCTTCTGTATTTATCAAGATTTCTGCAAATGTTCTGGTACAGATGAAAAAAAAGATTATGAGCAATTGGATGAGCAAGCAGAAGAGAAGCATGATCAAGTTGATTCATCTAGTCGTAACACTAAACATTCTAACTGTAGCAGTTCTCAATCCAACGACAAGGTCTTCTTTTAGATCATAATGCAACAACATTTTTCTTCGCTAAATATGATCTCCTCCCACACTCTTGCTCTTAGTACAGTGGTCATAGGTGCTTATATTTCTTCCCTTGCTTATCAGAGGATTCCAATGAATAAAGTCTGCCCATGTGGTTCAAAAAAGAAACATAAAGCTTGCTGTGGATCAGTTGCTGCAAGCGCGTCTGGCAAGTATATAGTGTATGATTCTCTGCCTTTTTATGTTTTAGAAAGATTTTAGTGCAAGTGTATTTACTATTTTTTGCTTATAGTTAATGGAAATAAACGTTCTATATGAATCTGATAGGATTTACTATCACATTTTATATATCAGAAAAAAAGCTTCAAGGGCCTCCACTTTTCAATTCTTCTCAGAGAATAGTTCTTTATAAGTTGAATGCCTCCATAATACCTAAACGTTTCAGTATAAAAGACTCCCCCAACAAACTCTCAGACACTCCTCATGTGCTAAGTATCACGATCGTACTTCGCTGAGCGGCGAAGAGAGCGTGTCGGGCCCGTTCTGACACACGGACGGGCTTCACAGGAAAATTTCGAAAAGCCGGTGGCACGAATAGGCTCTCACGGGAACCTTCATCTCGGGTCTCGGGAAAAACATTTTG
>JBBMEG010000024.1:3738793-3769140 GCA_037832605.1 Cyclanthera cordifolia
ATGGTGACGTATTATAATAAAGCCAAAAGTTTAAATAGAAAAGATGCCCCACATGAATATGACGTGGTGACCAATAAATTTTTTTTTTTTAAATTAAAAAGGTATTTTTTAATGTCGGTCACTTAAAATCGTCACCAAAGGTCTTTAGTGTCACACAAAAAACCGTCACCAATGGTCTTTAGTGTCACACATAAAAAACCAACACCAAAGCTCTTTAGCGTCGGTCAAAACTGACACCAATTAAGGGCTTTGGTGTCAGTTTTGATTGACACTATAGAGCTTTGGTGTCGGTCATGACCGACACTAAAAGTGACCGACACTAAAGGTCTTTAATGACACCGGTATTAATGACGGACATTTGACCGACACCAAATATCTTAAGTGTCTGCATATGCCCGTCACTAAAAGTCCGGTTTCTACTAGTGAATTAGCAAAGACATGATAAAATTCGTTTCTTTCATGCATTTTCATGCATTTCTAATGTACTCAAAATCTTCTTGGCATAATAGGTAGATATCATAATTTCATTAGGATAAGGAAGTAGAATGCTCAATAGTTCTAACAACTCTATGAAACTCTTAAGACTCCATCCAAACTTTGCTTTCAAATTATAAAGCTTAATCAATGCAGATATCTTAGTAAAATTATTACAATTTGGGTATAATGGTTTCTTGGCATCCTCTAATGATTGCTCAAATATTAGCGATTTTTCATTAAAATAATCGTGTGCAGCCTCAAACATACGTATTTGGTCATAAAAATCCTCAATGATAGTTTGATCGATTGGAACGTTGCTTTAATATTGCTTTTTTTCCTCGATTTAGATTCTCCATGCCAAATCAACGTGTCATAACTTTGATCCATACCATTTACAAATAAAGGGTCTCTTACTACATTCACATTTGTGTACTTGGCATTCACAAATTTCACACATGGACAACAAACAACATTTGACCCTTTGGAATGTTGTAAAGCATTTTCTATAAAACTCTCAACTTCTAAACTATATTCTTGCGACATTCGATCCTTAAGCATCCACAACTTATCCATATCCCTACTAAAATAATACCTACACACAAGGGTAAACATCCAGACACAAATTATAAGGGCACTATTTACTTTAAGGCACTACTTTAAACATATAACTAAACCTACAAACAAACAAATAAATAAAATTTCTAATGCTTGTTTGCTTGCTCGTTTTAGTTGAGGGTTTATAAATAAATGTTTGTTTGTTTAATCGTTTTGGAAAAGGAGTTTGTACTAGAGTAGTTATAACTACGCAAAAGTAGAGTTTTTATGGGGCATTTTTGTAATGGACTTGTAATTGCTAAATCTAGCCCAAGTCATTTTTTTTTTTTTTTTTTGTAATACTACTTAACCAAACACCCCCTAATTAAGGGAGGCATAATGTAGGTTTTTCTATTCCTTTATTTCAAAGAACACTAGATTATAAACACCAACATTTCCTTTATTTCAAAGAACACTAGATATTTCAAAGAACACTAGATAAACACCAACATTTCCTTTATTTCAAAGAACACAAGATATTTCAAAAAACACTAGATAAACATGCATGCATCAACACTTTGTTCTAAGAGGCAAGTATTACTCTAAACAAAATACATAAGTTTAACAAACTAAAAAATATAGCATTTGCCTTCTAATTAGAAGAACTTTACTATGAAAAAGTATGGAATACATGATAATAACAAAGAAATAGCAAAAAAATAACAAAAAAAATTAAATTAGTACCTTTGAAATGTGTAGTTTTTGGCAGCGGGTAAAAAAGAAAAGAGAGGTAAGGAGTAGAAGAAGTAAAGAAATGGGTGTTTTTGGGGAACAAATGAAGTTTTTGGGAAGAAGAAGAAGAAAAATGAGTTGGATTTCGGTCAAAAATGAGAAAACATTGAAATGGTGTCAGAGAAACCGAGACGAAATGAGGGGGAAGGGATCAGTCTTTTCAAACTTTAACCGAAAATAAAACATAAGAAATGGTGTCGGTCTAACCCACACCAAAGGTAATTTGGACCGGTTATTTTTAGAAAGGAAATGTGGTCAATTTTTTTAAAAACACGGACTTTTGGTGTCGGTCACCTTTAGTGTCGGTCAGACCGACACCAAAAGTCAGTTGGACCGATTTTTTAACGAGGAAACGGTGTCATTTTTGACACCAAAAGTCAGTTGGACCGATTTTTTAACGAGGAAACGGTGTCAGTTTTTTTATAATTGGTGTCGGTCAGACCGACACCAAATGTACGACACCAAATGGGACCGACACCAAATATCCGTGTTTTTTAAAACATTTTGGATTGACTAACACCTTTTCCCTCATTTGTATTAGTGTTTCGATCTCAATCTATTGTACATATAATTGAGAATATTACAATTATTTCTTGAGAGTTCTGAACTAAATTGGATCATATGAGAAATCCATGTTGTACGTCATATATATACTGATAGAATCTCAACCAGGATTCAATAGTTGATAAACATACAATTGCAAATTCATTATACATTCGTTATTTGTATATGTCTGTGATTAGGTGCAGGTTGGTGCATAATGGAAATGTGGAGAAATATTTGATTTGCTTGAACAAAATATACACATATATTCATTTACGTACTAGAAAATGACTATGAGCATCATCACTTCCGTTGAAACTCCAATGCCAAATAACACCATCGATTACGTTCACTGGTCACGTTCGTGAACTCACTGTACATCAATTGTACATCCTGAATCTATTGTGTTGGTCTTTAATATCCGTTTTTGAAAATGATAAGTTGAAGATATCTTTAATTGACTTAACAAAATATATGCTCATCCCTTGTTTACACAATAGAAATTGATTATAAGCAATATCACTTCCGTTGAAATTCGACACCAGATAACACCACTGATTACATTTGCAAACTCGTTGTACATCCATTGTACATCCCGATCCGTCTTTATGGTTATAACTTTTATTTTTTAAAATCATCTTTGTAAAGTGTTATGTTAGCAACTTTAGAACGCTCATCGACAATATAAATAAGCGTATAGTTGTTTCATTTGCAATATCATTCTATGTTATTTTGTAGTTCGAATATTTATTTCTATCATCCTAAAACACCATTCAGTATAACTATGATACGAGTGATCTCTATTGAAGGTCGCCCCCACACAATTCTTTATAAAAAGAAGTAGAGATGATGAAAATCAAGAAATTGTTTTATACCAAATATATTTATCGATAAGATGAATAATTAATATTAGAGCATAAAGAAACATACAAATATCAATCACGTATCAAGCTTATCCAAAGGCAATGCAGTATTTTATTTCGTCCTGGATATTGCAAATTCAATTTTCTGACTTTATTATTATCTTCTATTTTTTTTTTAAATAATCTTCAAATTCATTGAAGAAAGTGTTGATGCTGAAAAATGGTCAACAGATATCCACAATATGATTTGTATTACCGAGGACAAAAAGCCAGAAAAAAAGAACACTTTAGGAAACACCGATGTGGTATGAGCCACATGACCTTCAATGCCTAAGTCAGTAAGAGATTTAGGAGAATAATTTAGAGGACTTTTAGAACTAGGAATGACACATGAATACTTAGTGTCGTTTAGTTTAAGATTCGCCTCCATTGAAATGAAGAATGATCTGACTTCTTATAGCAGTCGGTTTCGTAAACGTCCGTCATTCAGTCGGGTATGAATACCGGCGTAAGTTTTGACTGTTACCCTTTTGGGGTGAACAACTTTGACTCAGGAGTTATTTGGACTCGGTCAAGCTTTGCAAGTCCTCACCTCCACGGCCGACCCCTTAGGGGTGCAACCCTCTTGTTGTAATGCTATGACGCTACGGGTGGGCAACGTCTTCAAGCGCTACTCTGACTTGGTAGACTTATCCACAGGAAAGTCCTAACCTCCACGACTAACCCACTTGGTTGGCCTACTCGATAGTCCTCCTCAGAGGTCGGCTTTGGACTTGGTCAACCTTTACGAGTGCTCACCTCCATGACATACCCACTCAGGTTGACCTTCTCGTTGAAACTGGGGATGCCACTGGGTGCAGCATCTCCATGCGTTACTTGGAATCGGTCGACTCCTGGTAGAGATTTCTAACCTCCACAACCAACGCACTCGAACCGACCTACTCGTTGTAACCCAAGGATGCCACGGGGTGCAGCGTCCCTAAACGTTACTTGGACTAGATCGACTCGTCCACTAGAGAGTCTTAACCTCCATGACCAACCCAGTCAGGTTGGCCTACTCGTTGTAACTGGGGACGCCACAAGGTGCAGCGTCTCCATACGTTACTTGGACTCGATCGACTCTAGGAAAGGCCTGACCTCCACAACCAACTTACTCGAGTTGACCTACTCGTTGTAACGGGGGCACCGCGGGATGCAGCATCTTTATACGTTACTTGAACTCGGTCGACTCTTCGGAGAGTCCTGACCTCCACGAACAACCCACTATGGCTAGCCTACTCGACGTAACTCCTTCTCGGCATCATTGTATCCAGTCATTACTTGGACTCGGTTGACTCTCAAAGAGTCCTGACCTCCATGGCTTTACCCCAAAGGGGTGTTCGCCTTCTTTTGCCAGACTCAGGATGTCCGAGGCTGCAAGGGCCGACATCTAGGGAGTCGAGGCCTTCCCTGGCCGACCCCCCTAAAGGAGCCGGACTTTCTTGGCCGACACCTGAAGGGTCGGCTTGGCTTGGACGACTACCGGGGGAACGGTATGGACTTGGCCGACCCCCTAGAGGTCAAGGCCTTCATTTGGCCAACCCCCTAGGGGTCGAGGCCTTCATTTGGCCGACCCCCATGTGGCAGCATTGGCTTGCCTGACCCCCGGGTGGGGTCCTAGCCTTCTCTGAGTATTCCGAGATATTTTTGCCTATAACAGAAAGATTTAGAAGGATAAGTATAGCAATATTTTAGGAAGAAGCGATCTTAAAGGAAATATTATTGGAAAAGTGAAAAGAAATAAAAACTTTGGTGGTTTATCTCGTGAATTTTTGATTTATTGGAGGGAAACTAATGTAGATAGCACATTTTGCAATGTACGTTATAATATTAACACAAGTTATTCTAAAATTCAATTATAACCCATTTTCAATTTTTTTTTCAAAACTTCTTTTTTACCCTTATCCTCCGGCCGTCTCCTTTACCTCCTTCCATGCCTCTTCTTCACCCCCATTTTCAAAACTCTTTTTTAATGTTATTTATCAAAAATTTCATTTTCTTCTATTTCAATGTTTTTGGTACGAAATAAATATAAAATAAAGTTGATATAAGTACCCAATTTTACCATTCATATTTTAAGTTTAACAAATTTTAATAAATATTTCAAATCTAATCAATTTTCAATCTAATTTTATTATTGTTATTATTATTTTTTATTCCTAATTCAGTTTTTCTCCCAATTCCTTAACCATTTGGCTTTAAAGATGGGGTGGCGGCAGATAATCAATTTTCCAATTTAAAATTGGGAATTTGATGTGAGTAGTAATATTTTTAATGTGAATTAAAATTATAGCACAAATGTTTCAAAATTTATATATGGTAATTTCTTTTTTTCTAAATTTCCAGTTCTACCCCTGCGTTTTTTCATTTTTTTTTCGATCTCCTTTTTCCTTGATTCTTCCTCGTTTGTACGAATCACACTCGAGTTTAGGACAAGAGCAATTCTGATCAAGCTATCACCATCTATGGAGCTCAAGTTTTCGATTTGGAGGATCAATTCAAGGACGATTTGTGAGTTTCGAACGAAGACGATACTTAAGAGGAGCAGATTTCTAGACCGGCCATTGTAGATTTGAAATCAATTGTGGAAGATATTGAGATCGACAGGTGTGGATTCAAAACGGCCATTGTGGATCATTCCACCCGCGAATTAATGATTGAAAGCAGTTTCAATAAAGTTTTTTCGGCAAAAATAAGTCAGGTGAAGTCTTGTGCGAAGATGAGAAGATAGTCGGAAAAATCACGAGATCACGACTTCAATCAATCGACTTCAATTAGTTTTTGGGGCAGAGGTTTTTTGGACATTTTTATAGGCCAACCCAAAAAATTTGCTATAAGTGCAAATAATTTCATAATGTGCTCTGTACTAAATATTTATTATTATTTTTAATATAAATGCAAAATCCCCTTGATTGGAAATGTTACAACTTGAGTTTTCTGTCTTTACGTTAAAAAGTCGGCAAGATTTACGGGATTCTTCAATAAAAATATTGTTTTTCTATGACTTTGATCAATTTATTGGTTGTTTTCAAATTCAAATATTAATTAAATTAGAAGGTTGGATTGTGAATGGATTTTGTGCTCATTAGAATGGTAAGCTTTTTGGGGTTAAACACTTTCCCAAACAACCTCACCAATTGAGTTTTCCATGTCCACTCAAAACAAACACACCCTTTCACTTTAAAATTGATTTGACCTAAATTCCTTTTTCTTATTTTAAATTATATATAAAAGTGTCCAAAGTGTACTCTCTCTCTCTCCTCTTAGAAAATTGTGTCGTCACTATTCATCATCCTCTTCCTTTGGCCATTAACTACCAAAATTGCTTTTTCTACTTTTCCAACCAACCTCCAGCCAAACACTTCACACTGCGAGCACCACCGACTAGCCAACCCACTTCAAATCGAACCAGCTACCGCATGTCAGTCGACCAGCGTCCAACACTCGTCTAGCCGCTGGGTCAACGACATACGTTGTCTAGCGTGCTGCACTGTTCTGTTTCACCCACGCGTCCAGCCTTTTATCTTGTGGTTTTGGTGTCCTTACAAGGTGGGTGTTACTTTTGAGTTCACCATTGTTGAGTTCTTGGTGAGCTTTGAAAATTTTATTTTTGTCTTTTGATGGTTAAACCAAAATAATCCTTATGTGTTGTTAAAGGTGAAAATTAAACTGTTGTTCTCTTTTGGTGCTCTTGCTCATGTGTTAAAAGAAAGGTAGGTTTTGTTGGATAAACTCACATTGGTTGACTACTGGCAGAATTGACCAAGTTAACTCAGTTTGACTGAGTTAACTTAGTTGACTAGGTCAACTTCCTCATGTTAAAGAACCTTAACCCATGCCAAGTGTTTTGCAAAATAAATCATCTATGTAATATTATGAGGAAGCTTTTATAAACTAATACTTTGGTTTCATGACTTCTAAACTATAAAATTGCCACCGAGTTAGGAGTATTAGAACATAAAAGACCTTTAAACAGCTTTGATAGGTCAACCAAGTTGATCGGGACTCAGGTTTGATAACCCGGTTTTTGAAGTTAGGCCTCTTCTCGTGTTTTCGATAACTTGAGTCCGTTTTTTTTATGGTTTTAGGCGATAATTTTGTTTCTTTGACCATGTATTAACCAATTTTAGTTGGAAAGATGTTAGGAGTCGCAGTTCGAGCATTCTTAAGTGCATTAGAGGATTTCGGCCAAGGTAAGGGAAGCATATCCTTAACTGTGTTTCAATATTTTGCCATATGGTGTTTAGTTACGATTACCATGTCGCAATTTTATTGTTTATGAAAGCCCACGTTAAGTAATATACTCAAGTTGGCTTAGATCTATCAGGGTTTCCTCGGCGCACTGTACACAAGATTTTGGGTTGGCTTATCCTTATTAAGGTTGCCCCGCCGTACTATACCCGTTGACCCAGGATAGCTTAACCCTACTTGTGTTGCCCCAACATTACTATTCATTTAATCAAACATTTATTCATACATTCATTATTATTTACTGTATTCATGTATATGTTGATTCCAAGTTAGAGATCCTTACTAGTTTAATAAAATCACTCATTTTGTTATAGGCATCCACAGGTACGCACGGACTTTATCAGGATGGCTGATTCGAAGCTGTAGAGACCATGGGCCTATCGAGTCTTTTATTTGTCTTGCATCATTTCTTTTCCCCTTTATCCATGGAATTTATTTGGGAACACGCGTTTACTGTTTTCTTTTAACATATCAAACTGTTTTAAGAATTGGGTACCTCATTTGGTTGAATTATGAACTATTCATTGAATTTTTTTAATGAAGAATTTACTCAATATGTTCTAGTTTTTATAGGTTATTTTTCTCATGTATCTAAGGTGAAGGCCTAGATGAGACTTACATTGTGAGTCGTTGCGTCCCATAGTCTTCAACTACCGATTTTCACCAAGTAACACGTTTGAGTTAAGGTTAAAAGCATGACTAGAAAATGAGAACTTAGGACATGTTACATTTTTGTTATTGTATATGTTGTTGTGGTATACTATGTAGTGTCATAAAGATCTATGTTTTGATATACTGTGTACCACATGAAATATTTGTTAGACCTGGTAGTTTAAAGGGACTGAGAATTGAGTTTCTTTGCAGCTATCGACCATGTATGAGCGAGTTACTCAAAGTTCTTCTAGCTGAATTGGTTGAGGTGTGCCGACTGTTTCTAGGAGGCTAGGACGACAAAAAAGAGGGTTAAGTCACCTGAAGCCTCTCAGATTAAGATGTGAACAGTCGTCGAGCTGAGCGTCGAGGTATTTGCAGCCATACAGTCGAGGATTCAGAGTACATCTTAGGAGTCCTGCGCTGGATTCAAGCAGCTACAGGGAAGGAGGATGCCTTTCTGAGGGAAGCACCTGAGGTTAGCTTTGTGGGAGGCACTCAACATCAACAGTAGACCAATGTAACACCTGGGGTCAATACTGTAGTAGCATCGGTCGTAGTAGCAGCCGTACAGGCTTTTACACCAGATTTGACTCTGGTTGGACCACTGACCAACAAGGCTGTTTAGGGTAATCAGATAACACCAAAATAATCAAGGACTTCAAGAAGTTTGACCCTATAGAGTTCGGTGGATCTTATGTGGATCCGCTAGTGGCAGATGATTGGATAGATCACATGGAGGACGTATTCGATCATATTTGGTGACATGAAAATGAAATGGTGTGGTGCGCCGCCATTGTGATGCATGGTCGCTCAAAGACCTAGTAGAAATCTGAAGTCAATAGAAAATCGCCTAGTAAGGGAACTTTAAAGTGGAAATAATTCAAGTCTACCTTCTACGAAAAGTATTTCACAGAGGCAGACAGACATGATAAGCAAAAAATAAGGTATTTTGTAAATGGTTTGCACATGTGACTACAGGCAGACGTTCTAGCTCATAACCCTGCTATGTTCAAGGAGTGTGTGTCCTAGCCAAGACCTTGGAAAAGAAGTTTGGGGGACATGGGTTTTCTATCGATCGACAACATCATGGGTATAAAAGAAGGTTTGAGTCCACAGGCCACCTGGGCATAATGACCATTATCAGAAGAAACCATACGGCTATCGAGATCAGTTTAAAGGAAAAGAACCAGAGTTGAGCAGATATAAACTTGAGCAGCGCATTTTTTCCTCCAACCATCAAACAGTCAACGACACGAGCAGCAGCAGCCTAGGAGAGATTACAAACTACTCAGATCTGACTATCAGTAGCCGAGGGCTGAGCCTCGAGTATTAAAGGGTTGTTGACACTATGGGAAAAAGTAGAAGGGCCAGTATGGTGCGGCACCGAGAGCCTGTTAAAAGTGTGGCAAGCTAGGCCATTTTGTAAAGTACTGCATTTACAAGGGTGGAAAACAGGCAACCAGGACACCTCGAGCAACTAATACAATTGTAGCTAGATTGGCACAATAGAGGTAGAGCCTTTGTTGAATAAATATGTTTACTTGACTTTTTAAAAAATAAAGCAAAATTAGTTGACCAAGATTAAAGAAAATTTGAACTACCTATAATTATAATTTTTTGTACATTTATATATATTTTTTGTAAAACTAATTACATTTAAAAAATTGTTAAATAAATATATTTATTTACTCTTTCAAAAAATATAAATATTTGCTGATTATTATTTTTGGTTTTTATTTGAAATGTAAAAAATTGTTGGGATTTTTTTTAAACATCACTGTTTACTGTACATCTATGTCTCACTCTCGATACACCATGTTAATTCGAACTCAACTTCAAAATTAGAAAAAAAGATAGATTAGATTTAGTAATTATCTTAGTCATCACATTAAATTTATGTTTGAAGGGGATTAAACCATGTTCTTTAAAATTTGTAAGTTGAAAAGTAACCCTTTACATCGAATATTGACCTATTTTCTTGAAATTGTAAATAGCTTTCTATAGTGTCCTAGAGATACTAAAGTTTCCATCAATCGAAGTGTCATTACGTTGTACATCTATTGTACATTATGATTCTTCTTCAATTTTATAACCTTGCTTTTCTCGACATCTTCCTTTTAAAGTAATATGCAAGAAATCTTGGATCGTCCATCCAATTTGAGACTTGCTTCAATTGAATAAATAAGTGTCACAAAAGGTGGTAGATGAGATTTAATAACTATCTCATTCGTTAGATTAATTTTATGTTTGGAGGGGAGTAAACTATGTTATTTGAATTTTGGTAGTTGAAGAGTTAACGGCTTCTATACCGAATATTGACCTCCTCCTCTCTTGAAACAGTAAATTGCTTATGCACATCCACTGTTCATGCTTCTTCTTTAAGTTTATAACCTTGATTTTCTAGGCACCATCCTTGTAAACTAATATGCAGGAAATCTGATCGCTCATCCAATTGAAGACTTGCTTCAGTTGACGAAACAAGGGTCATTCTGTAGTACATCCACTGTACAACATGATTCTCCTTCAAATTTATAACCTTACTTTTCTTGACACCATCCTTGTAAAATAATTAATATGTAGGAAACCTTGAATCATCTATCCAATTGAAAACTTGCTTCAATTGGTGTATGGTAATTCCATTTGCGTAGTCTTGTAAGACAAATTTTTTTTTTTTTTCGTTCCAATTTCCATTGAAAGCAAGTGTAATGAGAGTTGCCTCTTTTGAATGAAATTTCAATATCTCCACTCATTGCTCGATACCACCGTCTACGTTTTTTGAACCAAATGATAGAGACACTGAATGAAATGAAATTGTTCTTCGTCTTTTTTTTTTAAGAGAGAATGTTGAAGGGAGATCCTCCCTACAAAACAATCTCCCACATTTTTCTGGTATTGTACAATCTTTCATCTTCATTTACCTATGTAAAAACCATTGTTTGCAACCCTTCTTCATTTTTTTTTTAAATGAGAGAACATTGAAAAATCTAGCAAAACACTCGGATTTTTATAAAACAAATATTTTTTACAAAAATAATTGAATTTTTTTTTTAAATCTTGAAAGTTCTTGAATGGAGCAAAATGAGGATACTTGTTTTATAATTCAAAAATAAGGATTTGGCTAGAATATAGGATGGATGGATTTTATTTTTTTTTATAAATAATTTAAATTAAAAAGAAAAGGCTAGTGGTATTTTGGAGAATAATAATTCTCTTACAATACTATATTTTAATTTAGGCATTAATTTAAATGTCTACAAAAAGTAGTCTGACATCAAATTATTTTGGAAAAAATAGCCCTATATCAAATTATTTTGAGGAAAAAAAAAAAACTATTTACTGCCGTTTCCCATTTTGTAAACAGTGCAGAGCCCCCCAAGCCCAGTCCTACACTACAGTTTCTTGGGTTGCTCACCAGGCTCACTTAATTATTCCACTTTAACTCTCTTCCTCTTTCTCATCTCTTAATTTAACCTAGTTTTCTAATTAGCTTACATCTTCAATTTCACATTTATCTCCTTTTTCTTTTCGTCTTAAACTGCATCTGCTCTCGACCTTCCTCACATGAAAACATATCGTACTTATATTGCCTTATCCTACTTATAAATAATATAAGTTTTATCTTAAATTCAAATTATTTTTAATGGATCAAAAACTTGTTTTAATGTTGTTGATGCAGAAAAATGGTCAACGGATATCAACAGTACCGTTTGTTTTATCGAGGACGAGAAGCTTGCAAAATGAAAAAACTTTAGGCGCATCGGTATGGTGTGAGCCACAGGGCCTTCGATGCCTAAGAGCTTTATGAGAGTAATTCAGAGTACTTTGGGACTTATAAAAAATTACAAGGATTGGCAGCGTAGTTTAACTTAGCTTGTAATGAAAAATGCTCTGTCTTCTTATCGCAGCCAATCTTGTAACCGTTTCGGCTCACTTAATGGTGGGTTCATGGTAGATCGTTAGAAATGTCTGACATTAAGCAGGGAATGAATACCGACATAACTTCTGACTGTTACCTCTGGAAGTTACTTGGACTTAGTCAACCTTTGCAGGTCATCGCCTCCACAGCCGACCCCTTAGGGTTGTGGCCTTCTCGTTGTAACGGTAGGGCGCTACACCCAATAGGTGCAAGGTGCCCAAATGTTACTTGGACTTGGTCAATTCATCCACAGAAGAGTCCTAACCTCCACGTCTGACCCATTTGGGTTGGCCCCCTCAACCTATGTCCTTGAAGGTCAGCTTTGGTATGAGCCAACCCTTACGGGTCCTCACCTCCACGACTCGCCCCTAAAAGGTGTTCTAGCCTTCTAGGCGTAACTCCTGGCTGTTATCAGCAGATTCAGTCGTTACTTTAGACTCGGTTAACTCGTGGATGATTGTCCTCACCTCCATGGCCTATCCTCGGGGGATATAGGCCTACTCGTTGTAACCTTTAGCCATTGCTACCTTTCGCACAATGGTTCTAGATGGGTTACTTGACTTGTTTGACTCATCCACGGGAGACTCCTAGCCTGAATGGCCAACCCTGTGGGTTTTCGCCTACTCGACTAATCTCTTTAGAGGCTGACTTTAGTCTTGGTTAACCTTTACGGGTCCTCACTTCCACGACTCACCCCTGAATAAGGGTTATAGTCCTTTTGGCTTAACTCCTGGTCGTTATCAGCGGATTGAATCGTCACTTGGACTTGGTCGACTTATGTGAGACAATCCTGACCTCCACGTTTGACTATTGGGGGATCAAATCTACTTTGACTGGCCTTAAAAGGGCCGGATTAGCCTTGGTCGGCCCCTATAGGGTTAAAGCCGCCATAGCCGACCCTCGGAGGGTCAAAGCCTTCTTTGCCTGATACTAGAAGAGGGTGGGGGGCAGAAGAGACTTGGCCGACCCCCGAGGGGGTGGTAAGGGGCTTTACCGTCTCTCGAGGGTCAAGGTTTCCCTGGTCGACTCTCAAGGGTCAAGGCCTGCTTTGGCCAATCCCTAGGGGATGAGGGGGCGAAAGGGGTTTGGCCGACGCTATGGGTCAAGGTCTCCCTACCGGGGGTCAAGACCTCCTTTGCCCGACCATTAGAGGGGCCGGAAGGGGCTGCGCTGGCCCCTGGCGGTTAAAGCTTCCTTTGGCCGACCTTTGGGGGCCGGAAGGGGTTTGGTCAACCCTCATTGGTCAAGACCTAACTGACCAACCCTCTAGGGAGTCAGAGTCACTTCATGTTTAATTTAAGAGGTTGTAGGCTTTGCCACATGTCTGAAGAATTATTTTGCCAATAACATTTACACCCACCCTTCATTTTCAGACTTACTTTTGTTGTTGGAATTTGAAGAGTAATATGTTCCTTAGATTTTCTTGCTAATGGAAAAATAATGCTCATTTTGATAAAGTATTTCATTTTCTTAAGAAGCCAAATTCAAGTTCATGAAAAATATTGATTTAAAGGATTTTTCTTACATTAAATAGGCCATATTCTTTTTCAATGATTTTTCTTACATTAAATAGGCCATATTCTTTTTCAAGAATATATCTTCCTAAATAATATTTCTATATCCTAAAATTCACATCTTCTCATAAGGAATATGTCCTTATTTGAGAAATTTTCTCTTTTTCCATAATTTAAAATTTTCATAAATTTCAAACTTGTCCACTTACCTTGTCATTCACGATTTTTTTGGCCTTGGGGGAGACTTGTTTTAGACTTAGAATTTTTCAAAGTGTCTTCCTTGGAAGCCGGCTTTTAGGTATGTACCTTTTTCGATTTTTTGTTCATACATGTGTTCTTTTTCGAATTTATTGGTCTTAACTTAGACACTTTTTTGAAATTTTGGAACCCTTCATGTATTTTTCGAAACAGTTGGTTTTACATAGGGCTTCTTTTTTAGCTTTTATACTTTACTAAATTCTTGTACCAAGCAGGCTTGCCTTGTCATTTTTCGCCTTCTTTTCTAGGTACTTTTTTTAATTTGCATAAAGTAAGCCTCTATTTTTTATCCTTTTTAAAGTTCGCTCTATATTTGAGTCTTGCCACTTTTGTAGGTACTTTACTAAAAAAAAAAAATTCAAAATAAGCCTCCATCTTCGCGTTTTGTACTAAGCATGCTCTATTTTTAGAGTCTTGACACTTTTTTAACACTTTTAAAAACTTTTGGTCAATTGGGTTCCCTTATTAGCGACTTTCCACCTGCTACCACTTCTTTAAAACTTTGACAAAGTAAGTTCCCTTATTAAAGACACACCACTTTTTGCATAAACTTGCTGGCTCCTTCCAGGTGTGTTAGTTTAATCTCATTCATGCCTCTATCTTCTGACTATGAGAATAAGGTTCATTATACCTTGGCCTCTTCTTCTCATAAGATGACTCGGCGCTAAGCGTTGGTGGTTGATCCGACTCTGAGCCAGTTGCCTCGGTCTTGACCCATGGTGACTTAGATAAATTACGGATAGACTACCACATCCCTTACAGCTTGACGCTTAGGTACCAAGTGCTGATGAAGACTACAGTACTCCTCCTTCTAGTGAGAGAGGAGTTCGGCTTCTCTGATTCTTTCACTTCAGGAATTCATCTACATGGTGGGTTTAGCTCCAGCACATGCAACTCCCAACACTTCGAATGTGTTCTTCAAGGTTCACAGTCTTTGGGAGTATGACGACTTTGAAGGTTCCCTCAGTGTTGGAGACCTTCTCTCTTTGTACCAATTTTTCAACACCCTGATGTGGTGGTGGGATGCTACCTTACTCCACGGAGCTGACTTTCTTCGTTAGTCTTGTGTCCCTACTTCCAAAAAGCTTGGCGTGACCGATTATTCTTTGCAAATGGTTCCTGGAGCATTCCTTGTATTACGCCTCGATGACCATTTCCACTCTCATTGGGACTTATGGTATGTCTTTTTCTTGCTCCGCCTTACACATTTGCTATCAAATCTTTTATAACCTTTTACTTTTTGGCACAATGCATAGCGAGCAGTACTTGGCCACTGAGTCTTTAGCTCTTTACGACCTTCTTCTCGAGTCTGAAATGCCTCTCAACGTGGACCCGGGTTCTAAGTGTGCATATGTTGCTTTGATTAGTCTCTGTCACTCGGGTTGATGCTTTACTACACTAACATCTTGTTTGTTGTTTCAGTCGCTATAGACTATGAGCCTACCCTAAGGCGCGCCTTTGATGCAACATCCTGCTACTCTTTCAACTCTCCTGTTACGCCTTATACCAATGAAATGGTGGACCTTACTTCGGAGGGTCATCTTACACCTGATGAAGAGGATGATCTCCCGTTTCCTAAACTTCCTAAGGACTTGTACCTCGGGGTAGATTTACTCTACGGTGGAACCGGCACCATCTCTAACGATGCTCTCTCTCCGGCTTGTCCTAGTCCACGTGATCCACGAACACCTTCATTTGGTCATTTACTCGGATTTGACTCGTCCCTTAGGTTAGAACCTTACTTTCTTGTCTTGGATGCTGCTGAGGAAACGAGTTTGGTCTCTAGTCTATGGTCTGAGGTCCAAGCCCCTTCTAAGTTATTTCCAACTAGGGATGCTTCCAAAGTTCTGAAGAAAGGAACCTGCTTGATGCACAAGGTATATTTTCCAACCTTGCTTTTTATCCCGTTATTTATTAAGTTTTACACTTAACTTTATTCTTCTTGGCAGGCTATTGTACCCTTGGCTTCAGCTTTGCGACATTTATCAGTGGACTTGTAGTGTACACGCTTCTCATGGATTTCGAACTCTTAGAAGCTCAAGTGGGAATTAGTTCAGGCCAAGAAGTTCAGCATGTTGCTAAGGCTGCCTTAGCTTACCTTCGAACTTTTGTCGAGGCGGCCTAAAGTTCAGGTGCTTGGGCTCGTAAAAAAAACTTGTCTACCATAGTTAGTCTTTCTCGAGAGTTAGTTGCCTCTGAAGAAAAGTTAAAGAATTCTTCTCATTTGGCTAGCCTTTTGAAGGGTTCTCTCACCTTTGTCATTCTGGAGAATAATGTAGACATGGCCGCCATAAAATGGGTCTTAGACCCATTCAGGAAGGGGTTGGTTTTGGAAATCTGCTTTCAGTTTTCAAGTCATTTTATTCTACCACAACTGAGAGGGTTACCGACCCTTCTCTTTTAGCCTTTGAGTCTGGGCTACCAAATGATCCAGCATATGTCGATTACTACGATTTTGGCATCTTCCAAGGTGTTCTGGAGAGCGACCTTCCAGTTCGGGCTCTTTCCACCAGGTTTGACCCTGCCCAAGCCAGATCTAGTAGGCCAACCTCGAGTAGGAATCGTTGTGGAAATACTTCTTGGACTTTTGCTATCTTTGAAGTATAACTTTTGTTTTATTGCTGGTTTAGTACTTGTTTTTTCTTTCCCAACTTTGAAATTTTGGAATGGAATGATAGCTTTTTTAAGTATTGATTCTTTCGCAGCATACCCTATAATTTAAGCTTTTTGCAATACAATGAAATCATGAGAATAGAACTTAAATTAAGAGAGCTTTAGGAAAGATGATAAAACAAACTTTTGTTGCCAACTATTGAGAAACTTGAATTATATTTTATTGAATGTACTTTGTGACTTGGTATGGTTCTTCCTAGTTTTGCCCTAAGACTCCGCTGTTGACCTCTTGGTATTGAGCATTACTTTTCTCCACACAAAGTCCCTGACTTAGAAGCATTTTGTCTTCACTCAGGAGTTGTAGTACTTGGAGATTCGTCTCTTGTAACATGTTATCCTTATGTGGGTTGTATCCCTTCTTTCTTCCAGGAGATTCAGGCTCGTCCACAGTTGTTGGTCATTTTAAGTTGGATCAAAAGACTGGGATTATCGCTTCTGCCTTATATGCTAGTTTGTAGAGGGTCTCACCTGTCGACGTCCTCGGTGTTATGCGTTACACCCATAATACTTTTGCAAGACAACTTGAAGCTTTCTAGCTGGGTCTTGAGGTTCTTTTTGATAATCTTGTTGACTTCCTTCACTTGCCCATTGGCCTGTGGGTGAGCTAGCAATGAGAAATGATGTTGGATCTCCAGCTTAGAGCAGAACTGTCGGAGAGCCTAGTTGTCAAACTAAGTTTCTATTATCCGTGATCAAGGTTAGGGTTATCCTAGAACTTAAGACTATGCATCTCCACATGAACTTAATCACCTTCTTCCTACTGATAGTCGTCAGGGCCTTAACTTTGGCCCACTTGGTGAAATAGTCGACTACTACCACCACAAATTTGGCCTCGCCATGTTGGTAACTGTCTTATAAGGTTTACCCCTCATTGCTCAAATGGCCATGGTCCCATCATGGTTGTAACGATCTCGGGCGGCTACTTTTGGATAGTAGTAAATCTCTGGCATTTGTCACTTGCATAGTTATACTTTTTGAAGTCTTCAGCCATGGTCAGCCAAAAGTACCCCTGCCTTATTAACTTTTTTGCCATGGACTTTGCTTCTTCATGGTTACCACACAGGTCGTCATGCATTTCCTACATTGCATAAGTGGCTTTGAGGGGATCTAAGCATCTAAGGAGAGGTAAATAGTATTCCCTCATGTATAGCTTAACTCCCTGTACCACATACTTGGAAACCTTGAACTTATGACGTCGGACTTCCTTCTTATCGTCTGGCAACTTTCCTTCCACTAAATATTCAAAGAAGAGGACATCCATGCGGTTTGTGATGTTGGGGTGACAACAATAATTTCATACAATAGTTCAATTGTCATGCTAACTTGTTTAAGATCTCCACTGGCACGGTCTTGCTTACTTCTGTTTTGTAGGCAACGACTAACTTTGCTAAGGCATTCGCATTGACATTTTGGGATCTAGGTATTTGTTGGATTAGTACCTCTACGAACAATGCTAGTAGTTTCTTGACTCTTTCTAAGTAGGCCATTATTCACATTTTCTGAGCTTGGTACACCCCTGATGCTTTATTGATGATCAACTGAGATCGCTCATGATGGTGTGCTTTTTGGCCCCTATCAACATGGCTAGTTGCATCTGGGCGATTAAGGCCTCGTATTTAGCCTTACTCTTAGATGCCTGAAGTTAAATCTGGGGGCATATTCAAGTAGATCTTCTTTAGGAGACTACAACAACAACTCACCTCCATAGCCTTTGTTGTTTGAAGACTCATCCACATAAAGTGTCGGGCTCTTGGATCTTCCAAGACTAAAATTTCCTCCGGCTTTTTCAGGGGGTGTGTTCCACAATAAAATCGGCTATCACCTGCCCTTTAATGAAGGGTCTTGCTTGGTAGTGTATGTTGTATGCGCTGAGCTCTACCGCGATTTCATCAATCTTCTAGCAGTGTTCGACTTCTGGAAGACTTGGCATAAAGGGAAGTTAGTCAGCACCACTCTCATGTGGGCTTGGCAGTATAGACACAATAACCTAGCCGACGATACCAATGCCAAAGCTAGTTTTTCAAATTGAGGATAATGAGTTTCGATATCCACCATGGCCTTATTGGTATACTACACCAGTTGTTGGCACCATTCATTTTCCTTGATCAATACTGAGCTTAAGGCCTTCTTCGATGTGGCTAAGTAGAGGAAGAGGTCTTCTCTTAGCAGCGGCTTGGACATGAGGGGTGCAACCTCCAAGTAGGCCTTAAGTTCATCTAGTATTTTCTCGCATTCCAGGGTCCATTCAAACTTTCCCTTATTCTTTAAAATTTTGAAGAAAGGGAGAGACTTATTTGTGGCTCGGCTTATGAACCGGCTTTGGGCGGCTACCTTTCTGTTCAAGCTCCACAACTGCTTTAGCCTCTGAGGGGATGCTAATTTCAACACAATACAAGTATTTTCTGGATAGCCTCCCTATTTGGTGAATAAGAAAACCTTGGAACTTCCTCAAACGGACTCCAAGGGCGCACTTGCTCGGATTGAGATTCATTTTGTATTTTCGTAGGGCGTGAAAGGCTTTCATCAAGTCCAAATGTTGCCCTTCCACCTGCTTACTCTTCACAAGCATGTCATTCATGTAGACCTCCATGAAGGTTAACAGCTTGTGCCCTACCGTCGCATCACTAATTGGTTTGTGGGGGGGGGGGGGGGGGAGGGTAATGAGAAGCTGTCTTTAAAACATGCCTTGTTGAGATTGGTGAAGTCAATGCACGTCCTCCATTTCCCGTTCGATTTCTTTACCAGAACGACGTTGATAGCCACTTGGGGTAGTGTACTTCCCAAATAAACTTCATCTTCAGGAATTCATCCATTTGCTCAGCGATGACTTCGTTACGCTCGTGGTTGAATGCTTTTCGCTTCAAGCCTACTAGCTTATGGTCCCAGTCAATGTTGAGCCATGGACCATAACGCTTGGATCTACCCTCGGCATGTCGTCGGTGGACCAAGCAAACACATCAGTGTTTCTTCGCAGGAACTCGACAAGGCTCATTCATTTCTCCAAACTTAAGTCGCTTCCGATGTTGATCGTTTCCGTTTCACTTAGCAAGGGTACTGCTTCCAACTTCTCGGCAGGTTCTCCCCTGCCTCGCTCTACTCTTCTCTAGAAAGGAATCAGGTTAATGTCTAAGGACTGGCCCTCTACAGGTGTTGTCTCTTAGACAACTTCACTTGATAGTGGCTTCTATTTAATGGTTCTTACCTCTATGACCTCAACCACTCCCTGTAAGTTTGTTTCGTAGCACTCCCTCGAAGAGAACTGTTCTTCTCGGACTCGCCCCACCTCTATAGGAGTAGGAAATTTCATCAGCGGGTGGTAGGTTGATGCTACTCCACTTAACCCATGAATTGTGGGTCTTCCAAATATCGCGTTATAGGCTGAGTTGTCACTCACCACTAGAAAAGTCACAAAATGAAGGACTATGTGGTCACCTTCCCTAAAGGTTACTGGAAGTTCAGTGGAACCTTAAGGGTTTATAGTGCTCCTACCAAATCAAATTAGAGGTGTCGTTTTCGGCTTAAGCCTTTCTCCACTAAGGTCATGGTTTCACAAACTTTTTTTAGAGATAGTACATCCGCCAAACTTGGGTTAATAAAGATTCTCCTGATGCTGATATGAGAGAGAGTCAAAGACACCACCAATGCATCGTTATGTGGTTGGTATAGCACAACAGCCTCAACGGTAGTGAAGTTAAGTTGTCCATTCGCCATTGCAATCATCATACCTCTTCACCTCTTAGCACGCCTCTAGCCTGTCTCACCTTCTCTTTCCGAGGTCGGTTGGACTCTCTTCGTGCAGATCCTCCAACGATGGTTTTGATCACCTAAGGTGGTGTTGACTTTTTGCCTCCCATTTTTTGTTAGGGGACTCGGCCATTTTTCCACCTTCTTCAACATACTTCTCCAGTCATCCTCTTAAAATGACGGACTCCATGGACTCCTTAAGATCATAGCAGTTTGAGGTCTCCTGACCGTGATCTCTGTGAAATAGGTAGTACTTGCTCTTATTTTTCTTGTTGGATCTTGCTTTGATCTTGCTTGACCACTTCAAGTCTACTTTAACTTGAAGCTCCACTAAGATTTGATTCACTAAAACCATCGTTAGGGTGTATTTTTTGAATTTTTATGTGTGACACAACCTTTCCGTTGGTCTTTTCTTTCTTTATTCAGTGTTCCTTCACTCTCTTTTTCTGCGACACCTTTTAGTTAGACTCACGATGGCTTGTTGACTTCTCATGCTCCAAAATAGAGCGCATTCCTTCATCACCTCCCTAGTAATTGACCAGCTTCCCCGCGCTCATGTATTTCTATGCCCGTGTCAATAATATGACATATGCGAGCAGTGGTTTTTTACCTGGTGACTAGAGGAACTTCTCGTCATAAGCCTAGCCACGACCGTTGCATGAGTCGTACTATCAGTGTATCCTACAACTTGCAATACCTAATTGTTAAAGCGCGTTATGTACTCCTGAAGGGTCTCATGGCTTTACTGCTTCATGGTCAGTAGATTAGTGACCGACTTCTTTCGATCTCGCCCACCCAAGAATTGGATGATAAAAGCTCTTGCTAAACCAGACAAGGAGGCAATGAAACTTTGTTTGAGCTGCATGAACCATCTGCGAGCTGGTCTTGTAAGAGAAAATGAGAATGCTCGACACTTGATTATATCACAGACTCCATGGAGTTGTATACATGCCCGATAAGAATCTAGGTGTTCCACAAGATCTTTCGACCCATTATACGCCTCGATGGTTGAAAGCTTGAATTTTGCTGGGATCGACTCCTTCATAATTTTGTCAATGAAAAAAGGGTTGGCCTGGTCGATTAAGTTGTCCACGTCAAGTCCATCATGGTCCTGTGTCTTCTACATATCCCCAGTCGATATTGTAGGAGGCGAACCTGAGCTAACCAAGGTTGGTCCATGGCTCCTTCGGGTCCCGCTTGCCTCCGGCGCTGGTTGATCACATCTCTTAGATCCGTCTTCTAGTGTAATCCCATTTCCTGGGATCTTGGGGTCTTCAATGGATGTTTGGTAGAGGACCCTTGAGAGGTGTTTCACGGCTGGCTACTTCGGACTAACTGCTTTCTTGAACGACCTTCCATTTGGGAACCGATCCTTTGGTGAACCGAGTGATCCTTCTTCTGATCATTATCGCCCAGTCGAAGTCTTACGACCAGTCTTGGGCTTTTGGAAGGAGCCTCTCTCGATGCCTCAATGGCTGGGGCATATCCTTTTGGAAGGAACCTCTTTCGACCTTCCAAAAGCGTTGACTTCTCCGTCGCAGCCTACTTCTTGGTAGGTCGTCACCTCGCTACCTCTTGCGGTGCTCGTCGGTTTCTAGAGATGGTAGTCTTGGTTGGAGGTGTATGCAGGAGTAACTCCATCATACGACCCAAAATTTTCACCATTCCTCGTACATGTGTTCCGAAGCTATGAACATCGGATTGACACGCTCTAGTTCTTATCTGGTTACTCCCCAAGATCTAGGTGGTTCTCGTCCTGAGCGTTATCACGTTCTCTGGCAGCAACTAACTCTCTATCGACACCGTGATGGCTATAATTCTTAATGTTCGAAATTTCAAAGGAAAAAGCTTAAGGATTAAATTTGTTTGGGTAGATACAACTCGTCCCCACAGACGACACCAACTGTTGATGTCGAAAAATGATGAACACATATCAACGATACAATATGTTTTACCGACGACAAGAAGCCTGCAAAATAAAAAAACTTTAGCGCACCGGTGTGGTATAAGCAATGAGGTCTTCGATGCCTAAGTTAGGAAGATCTTTAGAAGAGTAATTTATAGTATTTGAGGACTTAGAACGGCTTACAAGGATTGTTAGTGTAGTACAACTTAGCTTGAAATGAAGAATGCTCTGTCTTCTTATAGCAAATGGTCTTGTAACCACTGAGGATCACTTAATTGAGGGTTCATGGTCAGCCATTAGAAACGTCCGTCATTAGGCTATTAATGAATACCGGTGTAACTCCTAACCGTCAACCTTTGAGGTGTAATGGTCTTGACTTGGAAGTTACTTGGACTCGGTCAACATTTGTAGGTCCTCGCCTTTACAGCCGACCCTTAGGGGTGTGCCTTCTCGATGTAACCATAGGTCGCTACACCCAATTGGTGCAACATCCCCAAGTGTTAGTCTGACTTGGTCGACTCGTCCATAGGAGAGTCTTAACCTCAACGGTCGACTCACTTGGGTTCGGCCACTCGACCAATCTTCTTAGAGGTCAGCATTGGTCTCAGTGAACCCTTACGGGTCTTTACCTCCACGACTCGCCCGTAAAGAGGGGTTCTGGCCCTCTTGGAGTAACTTTTGACCATTACCAGCAGATCTTGTGGTTACTTTGGACTCGGTCGACTCCTGGAGAGAGTCCTAACCTCTACGACCCATCCTCGGGGATCTAGGCCTACTCGTTGTAACCTTCGGCCACTGCTACCTTACGACATATTGGTCTTAGAGGGGTTACTTTGACTTGGTCGGCTCATCAACGGGAGAGTCTTAACCTCCATGACCAGCCCTTGTGGGTTTCCGCCTACTCGACTTATTTTCTTTGAGGTCGGCTTTGGTCTCGATCAACCCTTACGGGTCCTCACCTCAACTGCTCGCCCCTATAGGGGGATTTGGCTTTCTCAGCGTAACTCTAGGACGTTATTAGCGAATCTTGTAGTCACTTGGTCTTAGTTCACTCCTACGATATAGTCCTAACCTCAACAGGTGACCCTTAGGGTGTCAAACCTAGTTTGGTCGGTCCTGAAAGGGCAGAATTAGCCTTGACCGACCCTATGGGTGTTAAAGCCGTCATAGCCGACCTCCTGATCGGAGGGTCAAGGAAGGTACTTGGCCGACTTCCTAGGGTGAAGGCCCCCTTGGCCGACCTTGGGTAAGCGGAAACGGGCTTGGTCGACCCTCGAGGATCGAGGCCTCCTTTGGCCCACCCCCAAGGCAAGACTTCCCTGGCTGATCCTTTAGCGGTCTAGGCCTCCTATGACAGAACCCGAGAGAGGCTGGAAGGGGCTTGGCAGACCCCTTGGGGGTCAATGCCTTCTTTGGCTTACACCAAGGGGGCCGGAAGGGGCTTCGTCGACCCCCATGGTCAAGGCTTCCCCATCCGACCTCTGGGGCTGTCAAAGTCGATTGGGGTGGCCTTTGAGAGTTTCTAGACTTTGCCGCATATCTCTGAAAATACTTTTCCTATAACTAGTTTCATGGACTATGATAATTTACAAGATACGTATGTACGTTTCAAAACTAACTAGTAATATAAGAATTATCTCACAATATTTTTTATAAAGATTGTGATGCTTCTTCACTTTACAAATGTAGAATCTTTAACATTATGCTTTAAGATGGTATCCGTTTTAGTTCCTCAACCTTGCGTCAATGTCAAATATGTTTTTATATAATTAAATACACTTTTGAGTTTAGTTTAGTTTTTTTTTTTAGATTATAACAATTGGGGATAGGAGATTCAAATTTATGATCTCATGTTCTTCAACATTCACTTATGCTGTTGAGTTATTTTTCTTTTAGCCATTTGATAATGAGTGAAATAGACCATCAATCTTATTAATATTAGATAACTAAAATTCATCACATCTAAATTACTCAAAATTATTTTTGTCCATTAAAACTATATACTAGCGTATAAGTATGAGGTTGGGAGGTAATGAATAACATCAGGTTACCTCAAAAGAGAAGAAAGTTCTCCTTATCAATTGAAAATTGAAGTATTTGCTGTTTTTTTTTTTAATCTAAACTAAAACAAGGCCTATGACATAAATATTGTATTAAAGAAGAAGATATAAAACTTGACTTAAAATCAAACTAATTGAAGATTACTTGTTGATTCATTAACTCAAAGGAATATATTTGGACAAAAAGGATAAATAAAAAGGAAATTAATGGATATACAAAATTGTTGGATTGGATATATAAATAAATGAACTTATGTGTATCACAAAAGGGACTTGGCTGTGACCAAAAGTAAAATGTAGATACAGTCAAATTAAGTAAAGACGTAAGGTATGGTTGGATTAGATGAAAGTTTGATCAAATCAATTGCCAAAAGAGTTAAATAAGGTGGTATGCAATATATCCACACATTTGTTTTTCTTAAACTTGGATGATTATTGTACTTTAGTTTGTATGTTCAATTCATTGCCAACCATGGAAGTATCGTAAAAATTGCTACCCTCTACCTACTTTTAATCATATGCTATCTTTCTTGCTTCATATGAAATATGTTCAGAATTAATTTTATATAATTTTGTGGAGCTAATGAATTATAATGATTGTTTCTATTATCATTAGGTTAATCATTTAGTTTTTTTTTTTATTTGTTTTTTTTTTTAGTTTAAACATTTGTTCTTAACCAAAAAAATTGAAGAATTAATTTTTTAATTAAACTTCATCTCTTATAATTCAAATTTTAAGGATTCAAATCAATAAGTTTTTTATGGAAAATATATACATTGATTATTATTGAATAGTAATAATAACTAATTTATATCTATCATAAAAATACCATTGCTCGAATTTTTCTAAGTTTTTTTTTTTTTTTAAAGAAGAATGTCTGTAAACAACTACTTTTTCAAGATCTCATTGATTGTATTTGGTGGTAAACAATCATCATTAATCACTCATCTAACTCTTCATCAAACATCACATTAAACTGCCTAACACCAATACATAACAATGTTTGAAAAAAAAAAACTTCATCTCATGCGTGAGTAGTTTATTTATATATTTATTTATTTTTTAGTATAAGTTGGAGGAGGGGGACAACAAACCCTACATAAAAGACATTGTGAAGACTTAAACGACTGATCGAGTAAATGCTAATGCATCACTAGTGCCGATTGAGCTAAGCTAAGCTAACTTTAGCGAGTAGTTAATTATACAGCATCTATTAATATCACTCATAAAACTAGTAGTTAATTACTCTAATAATATGTGAAACAAATCCTTAAAAGCGTACTTAATTAGTTCAATTATCATTCAGATTTTCCTCTCCTATCTGCTCGACTCTTTTCTCTAATCGAAAAAAGGTTGCCTAGTTTTAACACATATTATACATTTTCAAATTAATAATTAGTCATTTGGAGTTTTCTTAAGTTTGTTTGACAATCATATTTTGTTTCTTTGCTGGAAATCTTATTCAAAACGTAACCAAAATAGCAATCAAATTTCAAATATTGATAAATAATTAAATATACATGTAATTAATTATATTATATAAATGGAATATAATCTACTTTTGTTTTAAACTATCTTATTTGAATTTAAATACGTGAATTTAGGTTAAAATTATTAAAGAATAAGTATTGTTGAGATATTAGAATTTGATAGATTTCACATTTGAATATTATTAGATACTCTCTAAAATTTATTAGGAAGTTTGTTAGATATCATGGAAGAAAGAATTTGATAGATTTCACATTTGAATATTATTAGTATATATTTGTGCAAATAAATTAAAAAAAAAAAAAAAACTAGAAGCTTTATATCATTCTCAAAATTTATCATAATAATTGTTGATACCGAAAAATGGTCAACCAAATCAATGAAAAAAATTTATTTAATCGAAAACTAGAAGCCGGCAAAAAAAAAAAGAAATTAGGCCCATCGATGTGGTGCAAGCCACGTGGCCTCTGATGCCTAAGTCAAAAAGGTGTTTAGAGAGTATTTTGGGAGAGAGCTTGAAAACTTAGAATAGCTTACAAAGGTTATTAGCGTAGTTCAACTTGGCTTCAAATGGAGAATGACCAAACTTTTTATAACAGCCAAACTTGTAACTGCTGCAGCTCATTTTATGTCGGCTTAATGACCAGCATTTGTAACGTCAACCATTAAACCGGGAAGGGATATCAGTGTAACTATTGTCTTGGGCGTTACTAGGACTCAGTAAACCTTTCTAGGTCCTCACTATCACGGCTTTCTCGGTGTAACTCCAGGACGTTACACCTAAAAGGTGCAACGGTCCTAATGTTACTTGGACTTGGTCGACTCTTCCACATGAGAGTTCTAACCTTCATGGTTAACCCTTTTGGGGTTGGCCCACTCGACTAATCACCTTGGAGGTTTGTTTTGGTCTCGTTCAAACCTTACGGGTCCTCACCTCTACGACTTACCTCTAAAATAGGGGGGGGTCGTAGCCGTTTTGGCATAATTTTCAATCATTATCAGCAGATCCAATCTTCACTTTAGACTTAATCGACTCCTAGGGGAAAGTCCTAACCTCCACGGTCAACCCTTAGGAGGGTTAAAACCTTCTCGTTGTAACAATTGGCCATTCGTACTTTACAATGTAATGATCCAAGGCGTTACTTGGACTTGGTCGACTCCTCCAGCATAATCCTAACCTCCATTGCAAAACCCACTACTACAAAAGAGAGAAAAGGTGACGGTCAATCCAATTTTTTTAAAAAACACGGATATTTGGTGTCGGTCATTTGAAGTCAGTCTGGACTTTTGGTGTCGGTCAGACCGTCACCAAAAGAACCGACACCAAAAGAACCGACACCAAACTACTAAAAACTCGGTCCAAATTACTTTTGGTGTCGGTCTGACCGACACCAAAAGGGCAGACCGACACCATTTCTTCTGCTTTCTTCAGTTATATTTTGAAAAGACTGATCCTCTCCCTCATTTCTTTTGTTTTCTTTTTCATTTCAACCTTATATCTCCCTAATTTTCATCGAAACCCTACTCAATTTTCAAGCATTTTCTTCTTCTTCTTCTTCCCAAAAACTCCATTACTTTTCTTTTTCTTCTTCTTATTTTTCTTTTTTCTTTTACCAGCGCCAAAAATCTCTAATTTTCAAGCTTTCTTCTTCTTTTTCTTCTTCATTTTCCGGCTCCTAGCTTCTCTTCCACCTACTACATTTCAAATGTACTAATTTCTTTGTTATTTTTTGCTATTTTTGCTATTTTTTAGTTTACTATAATTTATTTATTCCATACCTTTTTATGTGTTGGTGTTTTAATATGGAATAAAAAAAAATTAAGACATCTACATCTAAGTGATTGAGGGTGTGTTTTATGCAAGAAAAACACTAAAAATAATGTTTTATGTATTTTGTTTAGACTAATACTTGCCTCTAAGAAGGCAAACTAGTTGGAATAAAGGAAGTGTTGGTGTTTGTTTTGTGTGTTTGTTTCAAATATCTACGGTTCTATTTATTGTCTTTCAAATATCTAGGGTTCTAACCATATTATGCATCCCTTAGATTTGAATATCTATTTTATTTATTTGTTTGTTTGTGAGTTTAGTTATATGTTTAAAGTAGTGCATTAAAGTAGTAGTGCCATAAAGTAAATAGTGACTTATAAATTTGTGTTTGGATTTTTACCCTTTTGTGTATGTATTATTTTAGTTGGGACATGGATAAGTTATGGATGCTTATAGATTGAATGTCACAAGAATATAGTTTAGGAGTTAAGAGTTTTATAGAAAATGCTTTAGACATTCCAAAGGGTCAAATGTTGTTTGTTGTCCATGTTTGAAATGTGTGAATGCCAAATACCAAAATGTGAATGTAGTAAGAGCCATTTATTTGTAAATGATATTGATCAAAGTTATGACACATGGATTTGATATGGAGAATCTATATCGAGGATAAGAAGTAATATTGAAATCGACGTTCCAATCGATCAAATTATAGATGAAGATTTGGATGACCAAATACATATGTTTGAGGCTGCACACGATTATTTTAATGACAAATCGTCAATATTTGAGCAATCATTAGAGGATGTCAAGAAATCATTATACCTAAATTGTAATAATTTTACTAAGATATATGTATTGATTAAACATTATTTGAAAGCAAAGTTTGGATGGAGCGATAAGAGTTTCACAGAGTTGTTAGAACTATTGAGTGTTCTACTGCCTTGTCTTAATGAAATTTCGATATGTACCTATTATGCCAAGAAGATTCTAAGTACATTAGGAATGAATTATGAAAAGATTCATGCCTGCGTCAATAACTGTTGTTTGTATCGAAAAGAAATCGCTAATGTCGAATTGTATTCTACATGTGGAACATCAAGATGGAAAGTTCGGAAGAATGTGCAAGTAGGGGTAAAAATATTCCAGTCAAAGCCATGTGGTATTTCTCTCCCATTCCAAGATTTGAACAAATGTTTCGAAGTAAAGAAACTCCAAAATTATTGACGTGGCATGCTACTAATCGACAGATAGATGAGAATATAAGACATCCAGCCTATCACTCTCATGAAAACAAATAGACGAAACATGACCCAAATTTAGTTTAAAATCGAGGAATCTTCGTCTATCCTTATCAACAAATGGTGTAAATCCACACGAAGACCAAAGTACTAGATATAGTTGTTGGCCAGTGATGTTGGTTACTTACAATCTACCTCCATGTTTGTTTATGAAGCGTAAATATTTGATGTTAAATGCATTAATTTCTAGACCCAAACAACCTGGAAATGACATAGATGTCTATTTAGCACAATTAGTCGACGATCTGAAAATGATATTGAATAGAGGTATTGAATGTTTTGTTGCACACCGTCAACAACGTTTCACCTTGAAAGTTATTTTGTCGTGGACCATTAATGATTTTCCTACATACGTTAATTTGTGTGGTTGTACTGTAAAAGGGTATCATGCATGTCCGATATGTGGAGAGAAAACAACATCTACTTATTTACCTAAGGGAAAAAAGATGGCATACCTTGGACATCGAAGATATCTACCTATTGGGCACTCATATAGACAACAAAAGAAAGCGTTTAATGGGGAACAAAAATTCGGATTAGCGGTGAAGAGATTCTTGCAGAACTAAATACTATTCAATTTACTCATGGTAAATGGCGTAGAAAAGAGCAACATGCAAACACTTATTGGAAGAAGAAATCAATTTTTTTTTATGTTGGAGTATTGGAAACGATTTCACATGCGACATTGTTTAGATGTCATGCACATCGAGAAGAATGTTTGTTCTAATATTATTGGAACTCTGCTTGATATTCTTGGGAAAACAAAAGATGGGTTAAAAACACGTCAAGACCTAGTTGAATTGATTATCAGATCGGAGTTAGCCCAAAAATGAGAGAAAAAAGAATATTCTTACATCTAGCATGTTACACACTAACATGAAATAAGAAATTGAGCGTGTGTAAAACATTATCTGAAATTAAAGTACAGGAAGAATATTGATCCAACATAAGTAAAACAGCGTCGATTAGTGATTTGAAACTTTACTAGTTAAAATCGCACGACCATCATGTTTTTATGCAACAACTACTATCTGTAGAAATTCGTTGTATTTTGCCTAAACATGTTCGATACGCTATCATTCATCTATGCTTTTTTGTTTTAATGCTATATGTTCTAAGTCGATAGATTCAACTAAGTTGAAAGGATTGCAAGATGATGTATGGGTCACTTTATGTCTTTTGAAGAAGTTTTTTCTACCATCATTTTTCTCAATAATGGTTCACCTTGTGGTTCATCTTGTAAGAGAGAGAGAATTTTTTGGACCAGTTTATTTGAGGTGGATGTATCCTTTTGAAAGATATATGAAGATTTTGAAAGGTTATGATCGTAATAGAAATCGACCGGAAGGATGCATTGAAGAAAATTATATAGTAGAAGAGTCAATAGAGTTTTGCTTTGAATTCTTATAAGGAGTTGAATCTGTTGGATTGCGATCATCAAATAATGTAGATGCAAATAAGATTGATTGGCCATTATCTGCTGCCAATTATAAACACCAACTAAGGATATGATTGATCAAGCTCATTTGTATGTACTACATAACTTAGACGTTGTGCTTCCATTTGTA
>JBBMEG010000024.1:3771019-3802171 GCA_037832605.1 Cyclanthera cordifolia
TTTTGTTTTTTCTTTCTCTTTCTCAAAAAAGTCAATTCTAGAAATTCCCCCCCCCCCCCCCCCCCCCATTGATTTACTAAATTCTCAATAAAGTGTAGGAAGAATGTTCCCAAGTTTTTTTTTTTTTTTTCTTTTATGGATTTACTAAATTCTATTAAGATTCCCGAAGAAACAAAAGGAAGAAATTTGAATATCATCATAATCATCTCCCTAACTTAATTTACATTCATAATATTTCTACATGGGCCAAAATTCTTTTTGGTAAAAGGAAAAAAAAAAACTCATAATAGAAAGAAAACGGAAGAGGAAAAAAAAAAAAAAAAAAAAAAAACCCTAGAGGTAAGGGAGAAAGGACATGATCATCGGCGGTCACATACCTCAGGCGGCGCGTGTTGGCGCCTCATTGACTGAAAATCCCTTCTCTTTGACTTTCAATTTCAATCTCCCTGTCTCTCCCACTCGAACTCCTCGTCTTCGTCTTCCGGGTCGGGTAATTTGTTCAAGTCAACCCGATCCGAAAACCCGATGCAGGGTTTAATCTGAGGCGGAGAAGGCGATGCGTGGGGAAGGTGGGTGGTGCGATTGTTGTGAGTCTCGAGGGCATCGACTCGAGCTCCGACCTCGGTGGCTTTCTTCCGAATAGAAGCGGCGGACATGTCGGCGCCGGCGATAGGGCGGCCCTCGCCGGCGAAGAGGTGGGGGAAATTAAGTCTGGCAGAGGGGCCTCTGAGGTAAAAGACGGCGGTGTCGTAGGCGCGGGCGGCGGCGACGGGAGAAGAGTACGAGCCGAGCCAAATCCTAGAGCGTTTATTGGGCTCTCGAATCTCAGCCACCCACTTTCCCCACTTCCTCATCCTTATCCCTTTGTACGGCCTCTGATTGTCGACCTCTCTCTTTGTGGTTCCCTCTCTTTCGCCGTCCATGGCGCCGCTGAATCTCAAATCTCTGAGCACTTTCCCTTTTATTGTGGCTAACCCCAAATCTGAATCTTCATCTAAATTTGCAAAAAGTGCGATTAGATTCAGAAGCTATGGGTTTGAAATTTTAGGGATTACGGAAAGGGGTTTGGGTTTTGCAGCCTCCATTCTCCCTTTTCTTTGCTTTCTTCTACTACTACTACTTTGCCACCAAGTTTGTCTTCTCAATTACCCTCCACGTTGATTTTTCTTTTTTTCTTTTTTTTTTCTATTTCTTTTTTCGGTTTCTTAACTAATTAGAATTAAATGGTTTATATTTATGTCCGCCCAAACTTAAATTCACCGACAAAATCTCAACTTCTTATCCCTAATTTCTTTTTTTTATTATTTTCATTCTTTTATGCTGATAATTGATTTAAATCTAAATTATCAATTTGGTCTTTCAACAGAGTGATTCCATGTTTGGCTATGACATGAACCAAATGGAAATTAAGGAAAATCTCTTCTCTTATCTCCTCATATTCCAAACATGTTATTACAATTTAGTTAAGCTAAAACTTGGTCTTTTTAGTTTGAGTTTTAGTATAGTTTGAATAATCAAAATTTAGTCTCTATACTTTGATAAAATCTAAAAAAACAGTTCATGTCTTTTGTAATTTTTATTGAGGTTACAATATTGGGGGTGGAGATTCAAACCACAAATCAAAAATCGATACTAGAGCATCTCTAATGTCAGTTAAGTTATGTTTGCTTTACCATGTCTTTTGTAATTATTAGTGAATAAAATATGCAAAAAAAATTGGAGTGTGACGTCCATAGTTGATTTAGACAAAAAAAAAAACATCATTCATACATAAAAAGTTACATCTAAGAAATTAATTTGTCTACAATTTACGAACATTTTGCACTATTTTTTAGGTTTTATCAAATCTTAGGAGTTAAATTCTATTTCCTAAAACCAAAAGACTGTTTAACTTTTTAGGTACCTTATGGTGCGTGTGGGGATGAAACTGACCTCTTATCTAAGATATGGCAAAGTTTTTTTTGGGCCCGAAGGGAAGCATGAGAGAGGAAGTTTTTTTCGTCAAGATTAGGATTTTTCTATCAAATAAGCTTGGAGCTTTCGGCGAGAGATGTTTTTTAGGAGAAGTGTGAAGATCATGTCGGATATTGGTGAAATTGGTTTAAGGGGAGCTCTCAAGTCTTAACCTTCAAGGTTCGTGGCAAAGGAAGGGGCGAGAGATTTGTTTTAGCTGGAATGAGGATGGAAAGTATGTAAGGAAGGTAAGAAAGGGTTTGGGAAGGGATAAATCCCTTTTTTACTGCGAGAAAATGGACAAAAAGGTGGAAGTCTAGATGTGGCATGTCTAGATCTCATCGTCGGAAAGGTTGGTTCGGTCGATGTTGGAGCTAGTGGATAAATGAGGTCTTATTTAGTGGTCAATTTTGTTGTGTCGAGGTATGGTTTGGTTGGTTGGATCAAACCTCTCTCTAATTACTTTGGTGGCCTGGTTCCCGTACCTCAGTAACTTAAACGACTCTTAATCCTCATCTTAGTGAGTTTAGCTCATGCTTTTGGTTAAAAAAAACATTAATCAAATAAACACTAGACATTACAAAATTAAACAATAACTATAACCAAATATTAATAGAAACCAAATTAAGCAAGAGTAAAAACAAGACAAGTTCTCATAAAAAAAAAAAACAAACAAGAATGTATGTATTTAGCAGGGAAATCAAAACTCACTGCATAAGAACTATTATGAATTGAAACCAAGCTTAGGAAAATATTCAAGGAAGGTCGAAATGAGCTCCAATGTTGATCTTCCAAACTCATTAAAAAAAAAAACATTGTTCCATTACAAGGAAAACTAGCTAGAAAACAAGAAAACTTAGAGAAGCCAAGAGAAATGGGTAAGGAATAATGTTGGAGAGAAAAAGAAGAAAACAAAAGAGAAAGAAAAGAATGAAAAGAGAAGTATGAAAAGTGTATTAGTTGCTAGGGTTTCCCCTCATTCAAGGCTCTATTTATAGCTCTAAGTATTATGTGATCAATGACAAAGATTAAAAGATAAAGTGCATGCAATTCCACACCGAAACTATAATATCCTAATTAAAGAAAAAAAAAGGTCAAGGTTAACGTTGACCAAGTTTGACCGACATCATTTTGGCTAGGATCAAAGCAACATTATTGAGTGTGACGCATGGTCGCTGACTCATGCTTAAATGAAATTTTTTTTGTTTCTAAAGGAAACAACGTCATCTCGTTCTTTGTTTGTTTCCGATTTATGTCGATGATTCCATTTCTGAGTAGATTATCACTCTCAGGTTCTAGGAGAATTTGATGTGAGATGCTGGTGATATTTCACTCCTTTGGAAGTGCATGGTGAGTTAATAAAGATGTTTAACTCATTTGAGGGTGCATGATGAGTTATTATTGTTTTCACTCTATTAAGAGTGTCGTGAGTTGCTAGAGACGTTTCACTCCTTTGGGAGTGCTGATGAATTGATGATGGTAATTCACTTATTTATGAGTTAGTGTCACTTGTTAAGGGTATTTCACTCCTTTGAGAGTGCAGAGTGAGTTGTTAAGGGTGTTTCACTTCTTTATGAGTGCATGGTGAATCTTAAAGGTGTTTCACTCCTTTGAGAGTGCAGAGTGAGTTTGTTAAGGGTGTTTCACTTCTTTATGAGTGCATGGTGAATGTTAAAGGTGGTTCACTCATTTGAGAGTACAAGGTGAGTTGTTAAGGGTGTTTCACTCCTTTGAGAGTGTGGCGTGAGTTGTTAATGGAGTTTCACTCATTTGAAAGCGTGGGGACAGATTGCTAGTTATGCTTTACCTGTTTAAGCAGGTAATTGTACTTGTAAGTTGAAAATATTAAATTGCACCTGAGCGATGCACGATTATTCGAGGTGTTAATTAAAACATGATTGAATGGTATATTATGAGTTAAGGCATGGATGGATAAGAATATGTGATTTTTAATGTTGAAAAATAAATAAGTTGTGTGAGCAGATGAATAATCGATGTTACGTGCTTTTACTTAGTGGAGTTAGGATGTATGACTTCGAAGCAGTTATGTCGTATGTGAGCTTCTTATTCCTTAATGGTAATTGAAAGAGTGAGGAAACGAACTTGGTTCAAGGAATTGAGATTGGTTGTTGAACAATTAGGAGGTATGTTAGTATATCTAGTATGACGACCAATCTCAATTGATTGTACAAGTAGTTTAAAGATGTGTTAAGACGTACATCCATGAGCCAGTATATCTTGGTATACATGTTCTTGTAACCATGAATGCAGGGTGATAATCATGGTCGAAAGAGTGGCCAAGTGTGAGTGGTGTTATATCGGTTTACCCTAGGTGGTAAGGGCTTATGGTAGAATTCTTTAGGGTGGCGTGTAGTAAGCGAGATCACCCCTTCTAGTCGAAAGTTGTGATGTCATCTAGTTATTAGTTGCGACATGAGTAATGTACTTATGTGTTGCATTTGAAAAGGTGTTACACACTCTAGTTAGGAAGCTTAGTGAATAAAGAGTTGTATTTGGATTGGAGTATAAATGTGATGATAGATAAGGTTATGTGCTATAAGTGGTTAACAGTCGTGAAATTTTGAGTACAATGAACATGGTTGATCCATGTTCAAAAGTTACTAGTGTGACCTTGTAGCTTCCGCTTATGAATGGTAGTTACCACACACAAAGGCTACTTACTTTGTATGAATATACTCATTTTGGCGATATTGTTTACTTGATAGGTTTCTATGAGTTTTTTTGGGACTAGACTTGGTTATGATCAGTGACTTATGCATTGTGATAGCTGGACCAAGATCACATATCTAGGTTCTCAGGTTGTTGTCTTTTTGCTGTAGTTTATTACCTGTTACTTAAAATTTTTTGGGTGTTACAATTGGTATTAGAGCAGGTTATAGATTCTATAGACTTCACCTCAAATTTGATGTAAAATGTGTCTTAAAGCTTTGAAGGGTGAGATGTCTCGTCATCATGGGTTAAGGGGATTATAGTTTTGCAATTTATGCATTACGAGGGGTCTTTTAAGATTACTGATACAACTTGGTAGATGAAGGCATTGTACACTTGCCCATAGGCTGGAAATAGGCAAGAGAGGTGTTTGACTAGCTCTTGCCACGTATGGGTAGCCTGGGTATAGTGTGAGAGTGGATGGCTTATGGGGTGGAGACATTTATGTCATGAACGTGCAATAGTTAAATGGTGTACTTCTTAGGGGTTCAACTAAAAATAAGAATTGTGGAGGCTTAATAGCTATCCTAGTGTATTGGTATGAGAGGAAATTATAACTCATAGATGTGAATGTTTTGCTTTATGGATATGACGCTAGATAGGTCGTACCCCAAGGGCGATAAGGTGGTGTATTTTTTTAAAAAAAGTAAGGCGAAATTCTTGAAGTGTATAAAGAGGAACGGTCGGGGGATGTTATGAAGGTGCCATGATTGTATAGATGTAAGAAAGGTATAAAGAAGAGTGAGTGGGATGAGAATGACTTTTACTCAATTACTTGGGAAGAAGAGAGTTATCTCTATAAATGTATTTTGTTGGAAGGGTGGTTTCAATTGGAGTGATATAGGATGACAAAGGGAAAGCGCGTTTGAGTCAAGGGTTTTAGAGAATGGTTGAAGAGGTGTTGTTTGAGTATCATAGGTGTTATACGTGGAACTGACACGATTAAAAGCATGTAGTATGTTAGAGTTGGTTGGTACCTTTGTTTTGTTTTTTTTTCCTTAAATAATATAAGAGAGAAAATGGAATTGGTACATACGCGTCTCAGGGGTTGAATGAAGTTGAAAAGTGCACGATCATTTAGGGGTTATAATGGAGGTATTGGATTATTAAGGGTGCTTAGGCATCAGTGAGGGCTCTATATAAGTGTTGAGCTTGGGGAATGTTGGTGATGCTATTTCCCAATGTATAGTGAGTGAACAAAATAAGTTAAAAGATTAAGTAGGGTTAATATGTATTTATGAATTAATGTGTGATTTGCTTGTTAAGAAGGTTGAGCTAAGGGTTAGGGAAACCTTAGAATGTTGGGGTGTGAAGTTAAAGTAGTGGTTGCAATTACATCAAAGAGTGGTGTAGTGGTAGAGAGAGAACTAATTTAAATCGAGGTAGATTTGATAATAGAATAGTAGTGGATTTATGAAGTAAAAAAGAAAGAATATGTGATCTTAAATCAAGAACCGAGTGTGTACAAGAGTCACCGTGTCTGATAGCGTGACTTTGACAGAATATTAGTTATGCACTGAGGCGAGTTTGATTAGAGTACAAAGATAATTGTTTTTGTTGTCCAAAGGCACATCTGAATACCAAGTAGGAATTTACGTGTGAATATTAAGTTTTGACTCGAGTAGTGAGTTGGAATATGGAAAGAAGTGCTCTAGGGCTATAGTATGTGGCATATTGGGAATAAGTTTTAGAGAATGCCAATTGTTCTCTACATATATGGTACTAGCACATTAGTGGTTGAATAAGAAATGTTTGATGCTGCTATCTAGGCCTTGGATGGTTAGTGGGGTCAAAGAATGGGAATATTTTGCATGTCAGATGCAGTCTAGTTGAGATTCATAACATGTTGGTTTTTAATTTGTGTGGTTAGCTACGTTTTCACTTATCCTTTTACTAGTGTGATAACTATAAGAGTCGTGAATGACTTGCTATAAACGTTGCAAAATCCTACGTGTGTTTGATGGATATGGTTAAATTTCGATGCAATGGAAAAGTGAAATAAGTTAAGCTAGAGTCGAAGCCTGGTAGTATGGTGATAGAAGTATGAATCCTGGAAGAGTGAGTTCGAGGACTAGGATTTGCTAAAGTCATGTGTTTAGAGACATATGAAGTAGCTAAAAGATATGGCTTTACTTGTGAAGTTAAGCAATGTTTAAATATTTCATAGATGTAGTGGAAAAAATTGGGAAAAAGAATTTAGGCTTACATAAACCAAGATTTCAATGAAGTCAAGTTATCTATGCAAGGGTGGTATATGACGTGGTCAGCTTGATCTCTATGTCTACTTCTGTTATGCGTATGAATTACTTCTTTGTGAAGTATGTCAAGTGGGGTATTACAAAGTGTATGGGTAAAGATGTTTATGTAAAAATATACTGTAAGATTTGTAGTTGGTCGTGGAAACTTTCAAGGATGAAAGTTCTTTTAAGGGGGGAAGAATTGTAAAACCCTAATTAAAGAAAAGAAAGATCAAAGTTAAACGTTGATCAAGTTCGATCGACGTCATTTTGGTTAGGATCAAAGCAACGTTGTTGAATGCGACACGTGGTTACTGACTCATGCTTAAGCGTAGCAATTTTTATTTCTAAAGGAAACAACGTTGTCTCACTCTTCATTTGTTTTCAATTTGTGTCTATGATTTCTTTTTTGAGTAGATTATCACTCTCAGATTCTAAGAGCTCAAAGCTCGGAGCGTTGGGTGATACATACATCCTACCTCGACTTAGAGGTCAGTAGTTATGTTTCTATATCGTGTACATTTTTATATGTCATATGAGTGTTTAGGAAACTAGTGTGAGTTATTAGTTATGTTGCGCTCTTTTAGAGTGAGGTATAAGTTATTAAAGGTGGTTTCTCATCTTTTTGAGACACACACGAGTTGTTAGTGATGTTCCACTCTTTTAAGAGTATAGTCTGTTATAGTGGTGTCTCGCTCTATTGAGAGTGTGATGTGAAGTGATGGTGATATTTCACTCCTTTGAAAGTGGATGGTGAGGTAATAAAGATGTTCAACTTATTTGAGGGTGCATGATGAGTTATTATTGTTTCACTCTATTGAGAGTGTAATGTGAGTTTGCTAGAGATGTTTCACTCCTTTAGTAGTGTAGATGAGTTGATGATGGTAATTCACTCATTTATGAGTGTAGTGTGACTTGTTCAATGTATTTTACTCCTTTGAGAGTGCAAGGTGAGTTATTAAGGGTGTTTCACTCCTTTATGAGTGCATGGTGAGGTGTTAAGGGAATTTCCCTCATTTGAGAGTGCATGGTGAGTTGTTAAGGGTGTTTCACTTATTTGAGAATATAAAGTTAATTGTTAAGGGTGTCTTACTTATTTGAGAGTCTGAGGTTAGTTGTTAATAGAGTTTCACTCACTTGAGAGTATGGGGCGGGTTGCTAGTTGTGTTTTACCTGTTTAAGCATGTAGTTGTACTTGAAAGTTGAGAATATTAAATTGCACCTAAGCGATACACGATTATTCGAGGTGTTAATTAAAATATGATTGAATGATATATTATGAGTAAAGGCATGAATGGATACAAATATGTGATTTGTAACGTTAAATGATAAATAAGTTGTGTGAGCAGATGGATAGTCGATGTTAAGGGCTTGTACTTAGTGGAGTTAGGGTGTAAGACTCTAGAGCTGTTATGTTGTATGCGAGCTTCTTATGCCTTAATCGTTATTGGAAGAGTAGGGAAACGAACTTGGTTCTCGGGGTTGAGATTGATTATTGAACAATTAGGGGGCATGCTAGTGCAACTAGTATGACGACCACTCTGAGATTGATTGTACAAGTAGTTTAAAGATGTGTTAGGCCGTACATCCATGAGTGAGTACCTCTTGGTATACATGTTCTTGTAACCATGAATGTAGGGTGATAATCAGGGTCTAGAGAGTGGCCAAGTGTGAGTGATGTTATACCGGTTTACCCTAGTTGGTAAGGGCATATGGTGAAATTTCTTAGAGTGACGTGTAGTAAGCGAGATCAGCCCTTCTAGTCGAATGTGTGATGCTATCTAGTTATTAGTTGGGGCATGAGTAATGTACTTATATGCTGCATGTGGAAAGGTGTTACGCGCTCTAGTTAAGAAACTTAGTGAATAAAGAGTTGTATTTGGATTGGAGAATAAATGTGATGACAGGTGGTGTGCTGTAAGTGTTTAACAGTCGTGATATTTCGACAATGAACGTGGCTGATCTGTGTTCAAAATTTACTAGTATGACCTTATAGCTTCTGCTTATGAATGGTAATTACCACACACAAAGGCTACTTACTTTGTATGAATATACTCACTTTGGCGATGTCGTTTACTCTGACAGGTTTCTATGAGGTTTTTTTCTATGAGACATGGTTATGATAAGTGACTTATGCGTTATGGTAGTTGGACCTAGATCACGGATCTAGGTTCTCAAGTTGCTGTTTTTTTGCTGTAATTTATTGTATGTTACTTAAAGTTTTTTGGGTGTTACAGAAACAATATTTTTTTACATGTTTTTGAGTGACGTCGTCCCATTTAATTAGCTCTCAAATAATTTCCCACTAGAACTCAGATAACTCAACTATCTACTGTTGTCACAAAATGCTCAAGCATTCTGAATCGGCATCATTTCTAGTGTAGAAACTTCAACGTTGAGAATCTTCTAATATTTGACATTGAATGTTCGTTTCAAACTATAATATCGATTTACTATAAATCTTTCATCTTTAATTCAACTACTCTACCTTTGGAGTCTTGTAGCATAGATTGGAATCTTCCTCTTAAATAAAACTTAAACTTTTCTTCGTTCCCCAACAATAATATTTCCAAACATTAGTTTAAACCAATAATTCATAAATTCGATAAATTTGAGCTTTAATGATCAAAATAACTTCAAAAAAACAGAGAACTAGCTAAATTGTGAATTCAAGACCTTTAAATTCTCATTTAATGCAATTTCACTATATTCTCTACTTCTAAGCTTCTTTAGATGTCAAAGTGTAACAAATTAAGACTAATATGACTAGAAATGCTCATGTAAAAAGCCTAAATAGCTCTCTAAGTGAGAGTTACCACTATTCATACTCGATATTTCACACCACTGAATTGTTTGGAGGTAGTGAGGCAGAAGTAGAAAATTAAAATTGAATTTTAGTTTTAAGATTAATCCAATTAATCTATATTCAGGGGTTGATTTTTATCTCTGAATGTTAATGATGGTCTTTTCTCCTCCTCAGACCTTCTTGAAAAAGTTCTCCAAAGAGTTTCGAACTTGGATTCCCACAAGAAATTATTGTCAAATAGGAGACCTCTATGAAGTTGGGAGAAAGCACTTAAGGTTGTTGGTAACTAGATCAAGTGTGGAGTGTGTTGAAGTATAAACTTATTGTAACGCCCTGAAATTTTTGGATTATTTATTTATATAATTAAGTTGAAATCCTTTAATTTTAGGTGTTAATTTTTGCTTATATCTTATAATTATAATGGTTTTATTCCATAAGGGCTAAAATTCAATTCTTGCCAAACTGAGGTTAAATAGGCGAATTTAGAAAGTTTAGGGTCAAACCATAATTATTCAAGAGTTTTTCTTATAAATAATCCATCTTAGGACTGAATTAGGTTTCTACAACATAGCCTCCTTCCCAAAATTTCCAAATTATTCTTTCCCTCTAGACCATGACCCTTGTTGCCGCCAACACCAAAAGAAGTGTGAATTCTTCGTCGTGTTTTGTCATTCGTGGATCTTCATCGTTCATTTTTCTTAAAGGTTTATTTCCATTCTTAAACATTGAGTTTAGAATAATTTTCAAGCCAAGAAACACATCTTTTGTCATCTTGATATAGTTAGGAGGATTTGTTGGCGTTTTCGAATTCATTAACCTTCGAATCTTAGTTCGTTGTGCTGTCTTTCTCAATCCAATAGCCAAGGTAAATATAAACTTCTTTGCTCTCTAAACATAATTCTTGGTGATTTATTTGTGGGGTTTACAAGGAAGAAACATAATATTTTTCTCTATTCTTGTGGTTGTCGTAAACCATAGGCGAAAGTAAAGTTTTTGTGCTGTTTTGCTTCCTGTGTTCTATCTTGCCCTATGCTTGTATTTCAAACATATATTATTTGTGGCGTAGATTAATATCATGTCTAGGTCGTAGAGTGATCATAATAATGGTGCTCTCATGTCCGTACCTGCGCCTAGGAGTTGGTTTACTAAATGCATGATAATCATCCGAGAGATGACACACAACCGAATGGATAAGGAACTTTGTGTGATTCGGTATAACGAAAATGGTCAAGAAATAGATGATGGTGCAACCAAACTGAGTAGCCTAAATGGTGTTTATGAAAGATCATAAATACCCCCAAGCATACAATGTTTGGAAAGATGTCGCTATACAATTGATAGAGAAGCTATGATATTGTATAGAGGTAAGAATTTCATATGCATAGTATAATCTTATATGCACATACTTAATTAACTAATTTGACATATTAATTCTTTGTGTTGGCATGCAAATGTCGTTTGTATGGAATCTTAAATCCAAACATACAGTTATGAAGCCTATTTCCTCAATATTTAAGACATTCATATGCATGCTGAATGTGAAGTACAATAAGTCGTATGTGTAGTAAAATCAATTGAAAATGTTAGCTACTTCGCCTTCTATATATGCTTTCATCACCCAATAACAATGAGATTATTTTGTATAAGTCAAACTGATTGTAGAATTTAAGATAACTACTTATAATTTTTATTAAGTTTAGTGTGGAGTACATAATTAATTTCATCTTACATGTCCTATAGTAGAAAGGTAAAGAGCAAATAAAGAGGAAAACTCTTCTAAAATGTCCCCTCCACTTGGCTGTAAAGGGATACGCAAAACTTGCAAATAACTTAGTAAGTTGTGCTAGTTCTATAAAAACTTTTTTTTTCTTTTTAATAATGATATTTGGTAACTCATAGACGTATGGGATTTTAATTGTGGAAACTAAATGTCAATTCTAATTTCTCATATCGTGACGCTTATGACAAGAAGCACAAAAAGAAAAGAATAAAAGTTTGTGGACAAAGACATAATGGAAACGGTCAATTGAGTTGTAAGTGCTTATTCATTTTGTTTAATAGTTTTTTTTTCAAAACTCTATATCCATATCATAATTTAATTTTTGGCTACAGAATCATGTGGAAATCCTAATGTAGGTCAAGATATTTTGACCAAGGCGTTGGCATGCCAGAACATCGAGTGCATGTGAGGTAGTTGTGTAATACCCTAATGAAAGAAAAGAACGGTCAAGGTTAAACGTTGACTAAGTTCGAGTGACATCGTTTTGGTTTAGATCGAAGCGACGTTGTTGGGTGCGACGTGTAGTTGTTGACTAATGCTTAAGCGGTGTGGTTTTCGTTTCTAAAGAAAACTATGTTGTCACTCTTCATATATTTTCATCTTATACCGATGATTCCATTTATGAATGGATGATCATCTGCAGGTTCTAGGAGCTCAAAGCTCGAAGCATTGGGTGATTTCTACATCCTACCTTGACTTGGAGCTAAGTAGCTATGTTTCTATGTCGACATTCTTACTTGTTGTATGGATGCTCAAAAAACCAATGTGAGATATTAGTTGCGTTGCACACTTTTAGGGTGATGTGTGGTTTGTTAGTGGTATTTTCTTATCTCTTATAGATAAAAAATACCATTTAGATCATTTGACTCGCTTAGATAATCTGAATAACCAATGCTAGTTTGAGAGCTTCTCGGCAAGTCAAGCTAACCTGGTGGCCATGAAGCCTTGAACACTCTCTACGTGGTGATAGTACAAACACCCCACGTGGTGGGATATCGCCCACACCCTCACTTTTAAACAAGACACCTAGGTAAAGTAAGGCAAACCCTGGTAGGTATTGCTAACTTGGTGGCCTTCCGATATTTGAAACTACTACAACTGAGAAAATCCTTCCCTCATCTCGCGCCTGATCAAACCCTCTATCCGCTACCCATGTCCAGGCCCTGTGTTCCCTAGACAGCGGCACGTGTACTCAAACTTATGTTCCCTTTTGGGATATCTATAAATCTTGGATTCCCTTTGGAACAATAAAACAATAGGTCCCCATTGGGACAAAAATAAATGGGCTAGTTCCCTTCGGAACATATTAGCGTCTCATAAATCAATATAGCTAGTTCCATTTGGGACATATTGGCCCAACATATATAATAAAATATATAGCAATGTTAGACTAGTTGATTGTAGAGCATCCCGACCTAACAAGCATAAAAAATATCTCATACTAATAATGGTACATAAAGGTACACTTCGATAACAAATACACAATAAACATTATGCTAAACACATCAGTCAACAAAAATACATCAAACGATTCAACAAACAATATAGATGTTGTTAAATCACATACCACGAGTAGGGGTAACGGTGACCTTGGCTGAAATCTCCAAATGAGTTTCTTAGCTCCAATTCCAACGAACGAAGAAGATCGCTACTTGAATTTAGCCCTAAATATAAATGGGTTAGAACTAACACTTAAGACAATTAAAAACAAACTTAAGACGTTGAAATTGACAAATGCGATCAAACTTCAAAAATGAGTTCGGGTCTTAGGGTGTTGTCAACTCGGTTGACTCGATCATGCTGATCAAATTTTGCAACCTTTGTCAAAGGGACTCATTTTGCAATAATACATGATCTAATGCAATTTTAAATGGTCTACAAGGATTAAAATGACCAATTACAAGAAAGTTCAACACTTTATATAAAGCTTGATTAACATTGCCACATGGCTACTTTATCACGGGTGGTCAAAGCTCTCAAGTGTTTTGGTTAAGCTCAACAAAATAGTCAATAACAATATACATAGCAGTACAAACACCAACTAAACTGGTCTATTTGGTTGAACATTCGTCTACTTCTTCAACACTTTCATTACATTGAATCGCACATCGTTCGTGTGCCATCTTATCGTGTACAAGCTCCCGCATGATTTCCATGCCTCTAATAAGCCTAATCTGAGGACAAGGTAGAGAAAGGGGAACACAATAATCATGATCACTTCTTAGATCCCATGATATCAATCTTCATCACAAAAAATATAGGTTAGAAATACAAAATACGTTGAAAGAATATAAGTTGGTTATGTACAAAATAAATTAAACAATTAAATGCAAATGGATCACTTCTAAATGCAAACACTTGCCTACTTATTAGTCAATTATACTCTCATAATCACTTAAACTATAGGTGCATGAGTCATTATCGACATTAAAAGGCAACATTTCTATGAACCCGTGCTCATATTTTTATCTAATATCAATAATAACCTAATAAAGGTAAAAACAAAAGAAATGAAACTAATAAATGGTCACATAAGTAACACAACAAACTTTCAAAAAAACAAAAAATAAAGCTTCTACAACCAACAAGAAACAATAAATGGAATTCATACATAACAACAACATGAAATGAAACATAAAATGCAACAAAAACAACACAAAATACAAAATGAATATAACGTATGGAACAAAAGAAGCAAAAAAAAGAAAAAAAAAAAGCAACAATAAACTCATAAAGAGCAAAATGAAAAAAAAATTGTAGTTCACAACAAAAAATGCAAAAAAAAAAAAAAAAAAAAAAAACAAGAAAAGAAAAAAAAGAAGATGAAGAAATGGAACTCACAAGATAAATGCTTGAAACGAAGCTTTAAACAAACCAAAAGATCGTGCGTAATTAAAGCTGTGTAAAAAAGCTCTTTGTTTTGGGCAAAAAAGGCAAATGAGTTTCAAAAACACGAAAAGAAAATGACAGATATTTAAGATGTCAGTGGGTCAAATATGATGCGAAAAGCTATAACAAATGTAGGGCACTTTTGGTGACGAGCATTTAAGATGACAAGCATTAGATGTCGTGCACTTAAGATGTCAGACGGTGCCCATATTCTTTAGGTGGGCAACATCTTAAGTGCACAACATCTTGAATGTTCGTCATCATTTTTCCGTGTTTTTTAAACTCATTCATGCTCATCATCATTTTTTTATGTTATTGAAATTTATTTGCTTGACCAATCATCTATGCCAATAATTGTAGTAGTATTAAGAGATGATGAGTTCAATATATGTTGACCACTTGCATTTCATTTAAATTTCCTTGATATCAAAATGTTATATGGCGAGGCAATATGTCTCATGGTAATAGTCGACATACATGTAAGCTTGCCTGAACAATTATATATATAAAAATAGCATTTTAACCTAATATGTACCTAACGACAATAAAATGGAAGAGAATGATTATTAAAAAACTATTATTTTTATTTGAAGTGAAGAAAATAATTAATTACTGAGAGAACTGTTTATTATATTTGAGACTGAGTAAAATAAGTATGGAGGAGGATAAAATATTGAGTATTGAGGATATGAAAAATAGTTATGACAATAATACAAAATCATCACAAGAATAAAAATAGTTATAAAGATAACATAAAGTAGTTACTAAGATATGGGATTATGAGAAGCAAACAAATTTTCATACCTTAAATGTGATTAAAAACAAATGTATTTATAATCATTCTTCATTAATAGATTTTGATGTTGAGGAGAGTAATTGGAGAAGGAAGAGGAAGTTGAGTTATTTAGAGGTATGAAATACTTATTTGAAAATTTATATTTTGGAGAGTGGATGTTGCAAAAATTTTATTTGTAAATTAGTGTTTAAAAGAGGAGTTGTTTATTTTATAGGGAAATTGATGTCGGTAGCATATTTTGCAATGTGCATTATAATTATAGCATAAGTTTTTCGAAAATTCATTTATAGCACATTTTCTATTTTTTTCCCGAAATTTCTTTTTTTCCCTTATTTGCCTCGTCATCTTCGTACTCTCAATTTTTCCAATTGTAATTCATTACAACAAACTTCACCTCTCGCTTTCCTTTTCACCACTCAACTAACCTATGAAGTCGTCGTCATTGCTGCTCGCGGTCGCAATGGCCAAGCTCTACTACAAAATCATCCTGTGTATTAGAAGTGTGGGCATCCATCTTAAAACCAATTGGAAATGAGAGGAGTAGCCCACCCCTTACCGATGTGTGGCATTATTGAGATCCTCAACACAGTGGAGGCTCCTCAAACGCGTCTCCTTCATTCACCATTTCTTTCGCTTCATCTGGGATATGGTTTTCGCTTGTTCTTCTACATGTCCCCCAAAAAATATCGTCGCCTCTACTCCTGTTCCTCTCTGACCGTCGCGTATAGTGAATCCTCGTTGGAGCAGCCGACTAGTAGCGAAAGATTTGATTCCAATTTTGATTTCGAGTCTGCTGAGTTGGTTCCTCTTAAGATTTACCACTGATTCTGATTGAAGTCTATCACCGAATTGATTGAAGATGACAGACTTAAATCATTTTCACTTATCGACTTCAATCATTTAACTGGAATACTTCAATTAACTTCACTTAGGAACTTCAATCAAAAGACTGATAGACTTTAATCATTGAACTTTTAACTGATGGAATTTAATAAATTTACTATAATAGTGAAATACGAGAGTATTGAAACATTGAATGATTGATGTCTTTAATTGATAGACTACTTTTAAATAAACTACAGTTAAAGTGAGTGATAGACTTTCAAATACTTTAATAGAAACCTCATGGATATGACTTCAAATAGAGGAAACAAATTGATTGAAACATATTCAAAATAAACTCAGTAAAAACATGTCTAATCAGTGTGACATAGAAATCAATTGAATCGCTGGTGAAAAAATATATCGATTAAAACGTTGGTGAAAATCATGAAAAATGTGATGTTGTTTTTTAAATAATTGAAGAAAATTGTAGCAAAATCGTGTATCGTGTGTGTGAAAGAAATCGTGTATAGCAACAATGAAATGTGTATTGTGATAAAAGCCCAAACAAAAAATTGATTGAAGCCCAAAACAAAAGATAACAAAAAATGATTGATTCCCAAATCAAAAAACCATTGAAGAAAAATGATTGAAGTCCAAAACAAAAAAAAAATGATTGAAGATTGAAAATTTCGGCTAGTGAGCAGGAAAATTAATTTACGCGTGGGTTTTATGTAATTTTCAACTAGCCCATTCTTTTTTCTGCCACGAATGAAATAGTTTCAAAATTATGCTATACAAGTAATTTCTTTGCCTTTTTTTATTATACATGCAAAATTCCCTATTTTATATTATTTTTTTATCGTAATCATTGTATATTTATACTCATTTATAAGTTTAATATACTTTATTTTGTATAAAAAATTATCAATAAATAATTTATTCTTAATGTTCACATGAGATTTTGGCAAAGAAGATGAATGCGAGACACGTGTAAATGAGAAATATATATTTGTATTGATTTTGAATATTTGCGAATGTGGAGAGCAATCTCTAATATGTTCCTCTGATTCTTTCTCTCTCCTATGTAAATATTTCGAGGGTTTCACAACTTGTTCTCGAATGAAGAATTGCCTCAAGGGCTTTGCAGCTTGTTCTTGAGCTTGAATTTGTTGGTGTTCGATCGACCTTTAGCTTGTTTATCTTCTTTATGGTTGGTCACTGACTTGTTGATCTTTCGATCGGTCTTTGACTTGTTGATCTTTCGATCGGTTTTTGACTTGTTGATCTTTCGATCGGTCTTTGACTTGTTAATCTACTTTGGATGATCGGTCTTCGACTTGTTGATCGTGGGATCGATCGTTGACTTGTTGATCATGGGATAGGTCGTTGACTTGTTGATATTTGGATCAATCTGTGACTTGTTGATCTAATTGGATGATCGGTCTTTGACTCATTGATCGTAAGATCGGTCGTTGACTTTGTTGATCGGGGGATATGTCGTTGACTTAATTATCGGGGGATCGGTCGTTGACTTGTTGATCTTCTTTGATGATCTGTTTGTGATAAACACGATGCCTGTTCTTCGTGTTTGAGTTTGATCCTTAGAAATTTGGAGAATTGTGAATTCTTAGTTTCAAACTTCTGGATCTTTTAAAATGAATGAGAGTATCTTTATTTATAGAGCTTTTATGGACTCTAAACTTGAGTCTTGATGAGCTTTTGAACTTGAGCCTTCGGCTTGACCCATTGAACTTGTTTACATGGACATGAGTCTTCATGTGAACTTGGGTCACCAATTAAACTTGAGTCTTATTTAATTTTGACTAAATTTTAAAATAAACAAACTTTTGATCCAATTTAATTTTGAGAAATATTGTCTTAAAAGTTCATTTAATTTTGTCATTAAATTTTAGATGATGATGTGATAATTTATGATTGACAAAATTTTTTGAATCAACACTTAATTTCGACCATTATAATTTATTATTCAATTTCTAAATTTGAATAATTATTGAAGTACATGAAAAAAAAAATTTAATTATTTATCATCAAAAATTCAAATTTTCTCTTGATTAATTGACAACAAATTTTTTGTCAATTAATCATGAAAATTTATTTATGACGTTGAACAAATTTTTGAACATTTTTTTTTCTTTTACTTTTTACCATAAACTATTTTCTATATATATAACTAACTTCCTATTTTTAAAACCATTAAATTTTTTATTTATAATTTCTAGAAAAAAAAAAGAGAATAGGATGAATATTGATCAAAATGTTAATGAGAAATTGAGGAGAAATTGACGAACACTTGAGAAGAGGTTGTGATATATTAAAAACAAATAATAGGTTGACATACTTCTCTCATTAACACCAAATTTTTAATGGCGGAGGTGTTTGTTTGCAAAATTGTGAACTGAATATTTGGAGGGATTAGAAATAAGATGTTATTTTGAGTGGTTACAAATTTTAGATTTAGTAATAGTATGGTTGATGATTTTGGTAGAGATGTTGAAGTTAATAGCTCGTTTGGTACATATTTTTTGTAGAGAGGCTATAGATAATAAATCATTTACGTGGTGTTAGAAATGAGATTATTTTAAATAATTAGAATTGAGTAGTTAGAATGAAGGGTTAAAATAAATGGTTTGAAATAAATAGTTAAAAATGAAGGATAATTTTTTTTAATTGATTAGAAATAAATAATTTAAAATAATAGATTGTTTTGAATGATTATAATAACTATCGAACAAGAAAGTAAAAGTTTTATGAAAGAACGTTTTAGTACTCAAAAGTTGAACCAGATCCACTACTTTACTTCCAATGCCAAAAAAAAAAAATAATAAATAAATAAATAAAAGTCAAAATTTTAAAGATAAAATGCGATTTTGATTCTCTAACACAAAAAAAAATCTACACTTAGCTGGTTTAATTTTAATTTTTGAATTTTAATTTTTGAATTTTAATTATAAATTTAGTTAAAATATCGTTTCGAGTTCTAACGATCTTTGTTGTTTCATTTTATTTCATCAACTCAATTGATTTTAAAATTTTCTTTTATATAAATTTTTTTTGTTTTATTTGGAGTTAGTCTTCCATCAAAAGGTAAAAACTTGATCTCCCTTGCTTACTCTTTCTTTCATATTTCTTTCTCCTTTTTCATCATGTGTTGGATTTTTTTAGGGATGTTAATACATTCTTCGAAAATCGATTTGGCCTACCGAAATTGATCGAATTAAAGACGATTTTTAAGTATATGTTGATCGATGTCGGTTAAAAGAAATATATTAAATGAATATCTTGGATCGGACGATCGATTAATAAAAATTTCCATTACATTAATATTAGTATTTTTCATATATTAAAATATCTTAAAATTAACTTAATTTTAAAATTGTTTATAAAAGTATTTAATATGTTCACTTTTTAAATAAATTCTCAAAATTTTAATGTATATATAGAATATGTTCTTTAATTATAAAAAAAGCACACTCAATTAACCGAGTTAACCGCTCAAATCGATTGTTTTGACTGATTTAACCGATTAGTCGGTAAGATTTTATTTTCAAGCAAATTGATAGGGTCTGTTTAGTGTCAATTTTCGGAGAAAATTGACGTCGGTTGACGTTGAACACCCCTAGTTTTCTTCTTGTTTCATGATTTAATTCTATTATTCATTTTTTTTAAAGACTTAGTTTTGCATTTAAAAAGGAAAAAATGGAATAAAATAGTTTTGGGTTTTAGAGAAAACCTTAAGAATTGTTGGCTTCAGAGATCCAGCCAAGAGGACAAATCCTTATGAAGCAGAAAACTTCGATTCCCCCGTTTCACCTTTTATGTAGGGTTTCTAGTTCCCTCCTTCAATTTAGCTTCTATCTGCTCGATATTCACAAATAGATCTTGAACTTGAGATTTAGAAGAAACATGTTTTCAAAACTCAAGCCTTCAATCAATTGCACAACCTTTGAAACTCTATTTTACTGATGTTGATTGTAGTTTTATAATTTTCACACTTTTCTCTATTTTATTTGAACCTTCAGCATTTATATATATATTAAAAAAAATTAATATTCTGTATCAAACTTTTGTTTATAACGAAGATTTAGAATGAGAATTTAAAAGTAATGATTTAGAATTTAAGAGAGTTTAGAATTAGTATTTAGAATAAGGATTTATTTTAAGTCTTTAAAAGTAAAAATTGCAATAAAAAATTTGTTTGAATGTATTTTTAAAAGTATTTAGAATTAGTATTTAGAACAAAGATTAATTTTAAGGATTTATGATTAGTAATGTTTGCGCTAAACAACTTGTTTTAATATAATTTTTAAGAATATTTAAAATTATTATTTATAATGAAAATTTATTTTAAGTATTTAAAAGTAATGATTAGTAATGATTGTAGTAAAAAACTGGTTTGATGTAATTTTTTATAAGTATTTAATAAATTCTAATTTAAAACGCTCTTTAAAAACTACTACTAAACATCCTATAGAATCTAATTTTGGAGAGGTGGACATGTGAGTACCAAATTTTGAAATGAGAACATGTAGTGGAAAGATAAATATATATACCTATATATTTTGGGATTCTTCATGGGTAGAAGAAAAAAAAATCAAATGAATACCATCAATAACACATTTTTAAGTAATTATATGTATAGCACAAAAGTAGTCCCGTCTAGGTAAAAATACTTAAATTTCTCAGTCTATTAATCTCATTTCTATCAGAGTGCTAATAGTCTTCAATCAGTTTATTGATAGTCTTCAAGTAATAGTTCAATTGATAGCTTCAGTCAATAGCTCAGTTGATAATCTCCAATCAATTCGGTGATAGGCTTCAATCAGAATCGGTACCGGAGTTTGGTGGAGCCAAAGACAGAGAGTGGTGGTTGTCGATAGAAAATGACGAGTGTCTCACCTCATTGGAAAGCTTTTCTCTTCGAGAATACAAATTCGGTTTGAATGTAAAAATATCTAGCTCCCCGTAAATCTAAAAATAAAGAGATGGGTTTCAATGTATTCTCGCTGAAGAAAATAAAGAACTAATTGTCATCATTGCCCATCGACCTCGTATTCCAGTCCAATTGACCAAAAACTATTTCACTAATTCACTATCTCTTCGGTTAAACAAATTTTCTGAAATGAAAATCAATAGAAGCAATAAGAGATGACAAAATGGTAGGAGATGAGACGTGGCTGAGGAGGTAGGTTCGGATTTTTTTTTTTAATGAAATTAAATAGTGCTATAATAATTATCTATTTCTGTCATTTAACTTTTAAATTCACTAAACTTCGTTGTCATTAAAATCGAATTTTATTTATGGTCATTATTTAAATCTTCTAAACCACCATCTTCTTTTTCATTTTATTTATAATTAAGACAAATGTTAAGATAGAAGTCAAAGGGTTAGCAAACTACCCTCTATATTTAATTTGTAAATTTTGTCAAAAATTTTAAAGTGCGTTGAATTTAATTAACACCAAACAATAAAATCATTGCACCACTAACGTTTTCGGTAGATTCCTTTTATTTGGTTGGGATATTAAACGTCTGTTTAATTTTTAATTTTTTTTTTTTGGTTCAATATAAAAAAAAAAGTAAAAGAGATTTCAATTTATAACTTCTTGAATAATGAGCATACAATATGCATTTTTTGGTTTTTTGGTTGCTATGAAGTTATTTTCATTTATTAAAGATTAAGTGGATACATGTTTTTATTGCCATTTAGATCGGTCGTGAGTAGACAAACACAATGTGGTTTTCAAATATAGATCTTGTTTCATGGCAGACAAAATAGTTACTGGGAGCACCGATGCAGTATCAGTGATTGTTTATAGTAGTAACATGGCAGTAACAACCACAAAGTAGTTAGTTCATACTAGTGAAATAGAGCAGTATGTAGCTCGATATCACAGTCGCATTTTAGAGCAGTGAAATGACGACTGTGCGGCACTTGCTCTAACCTAGCGAGCAAGTCAACCGAACGAAAACGCAAAGCGAGTGGCACAACATGTGTAACCTCTATCATGTGTCTCGTGAAAAGATTTTAGTAAGAGAGAGAAAGAAGATTTGGAAATACGTTTTGTCTTTGAAAGGCTATATGGAAATACAATAAGAACCACTTTAACTATATTGCATTTAACATATAACTTGGTAGAAACAAAACTTTAAGAAGTCATACCCCCTATAGTACATTTTGGCACATAATTGATGTGACACTCTTGCATATGAAAATGACGAGGAGTCAACACTTAGAATAAAATGAAGAAAACTATCATAACATGCAACAAATAACAAAATAACATAAAAGCATGATGAAATAGGGTTGAACGAGCATGTGGTCATGTGCAACACGCACTGAACAAGCATAACCATCACATTCTCTCCCACTTAAACGACTAACGACTCTGTCAACAAACTCTGCCCAAACTCAACGATCATACAACAACTTATTTTGCGGTCCCAACGGACCTTAGTGTCTATATCTTTCTTCCGCTTGTCGAAGAACTCTTGTACAAGTTGACTTGTGTCCACTACTTCTGTTTCTTCAGCTAACACCTTCAAATGAATTCTTCAAAGGGACTGACGAACATGATGCTTCATGGCTTGTCTAGAGGCTCATGCCTTCTTATCTTAGAACTTGTTGTTGTAGTACTCTCTTTGACTTCATAAGTACTACACTGTCGACTTTTGACTGACTGGAGTGTCCCTTTGGACTCACCCCGTTGTTTTCGTACTTTGTTGCATCACCTTGATGACTTGGTACTTCATTTTATTTATACTTCCACCCTTTAGTGGGGTTATACTCATATCGTCTCCTTTTTAACGAAGGATGGACGTTCTTGTGAGATACTTTGTCTCGACTCTCAGCTAGGCCCTTGTTATATCGAACGTCGTACAAATACCTTATGGTCCCTACGCGAGGGATCACCTCAGTTTCCTCTTTCTCGACCTCTGCTACTACAGCTTTGGCCGCCTCTACTTCAAGGTCTCTTGTTTATCTTAAGAGCAATCTTAAAATCCTTAACAATCTCTCGACTAGGATACTCGTGCACTGGATGAGGTCTATCACATAAGAAGCATGATCTATGGCTTTGCTACGTAAGGTGATGCAACATTTTCCACGAGTTTTCACTTCTAGATGGGGAATGTCTGCGTTCCCCACTTTGATCACTTGGGCGGACTCCTCTTTAACTCCTAGGAAAGATTGGTCGAAAATCTCTACTTTCTTGGTTTGAAGAGGTTGCTCTTTCTTTTCGCTCTTGAGGCTTTCCTTTGTTGGTTCACTGATAAAATCAAATAGTCTCTCTACAGCGCCATATGCTTTAGTCAAGCTTTGTACTTTCTGCTCGTAGAGCTTGACCTTTGCTAACAGTTTCAATCCTTTAACAAAGCTAAAGACCTTGCCTTTCTCTGTTATGTCTCGGATATCCTGCATTAACCCCGGAAACTGTTTGGCATATTCTCTGATTATTCGAGTCTGCTTCAACATTCGCAACTTGCATCTTGCAAGAACTTCCACATTTTTCGAGGAAGAATTGTGAGCGTAATTCTTGTCTCAACAACTTCTAACTATTTATGGTACATCTTCCTTCTTGGATTTCCATATAACGCGATCTCCACCACAATTTGGCATCATCCGCCAAATGCATTGTCGCTAATATGATTTTCATGTCTTCAGACACTATATTTGTGGCTTTGAAGTTTTTTTCCTTAACAAATATGAAATTCTCTAAAGCTTTTGCATCTTGAACCCCACATAAGGGCTTCAGTTCAGGCACCTTGACCTTACTGGCTTGAACGACACCTTTGGCTGAGGCTTGACTTCCCACTACTCTAATGGTTAGATTAACTCGAGTGTTCAAATAAGCTATTCCTACCATGACAACGCCAGTAGTAGCTCTCATTTTCTTAGACAGCTCAGACACCATCTAAGCCACGGCTTTTTGTGCACTGTCAATAGTTTAGACGCGCTTCTATATACAAGCAACAAAGCTCGACAAGCTTTCTCCACGCTCATTGCCACCCGATCGTGTGCTTTTATCTTTAAGTGTCTCTACCCTTACGATCAACTCTTTGACGGGCATCCCGTCTAGGCGACCAACTACCGCATCAACCGTGTCAGCCTTGGCAGTAATCGCAATCAGGCGAGAACCCAAGGACTAGACATACTCCAACATTTCAACTAGATCAACCGTCTACTTTTCTAGGTCGAACAACTGATCTACATAGGACTTGTCCCACTGATCTATCATAGGTGAACTCATTGCAACAACAAAGGAGCAAAATTAGGCCTGATACCACTTGTCACAATCACACTTCAGAGGTAGCGGAATGGCAGTTGTGCGTCACTTGCTCTAACCCGGCGAGCAAGTCAATCAAACAAAAACACAAAGCAGGTGGCACAAGAGGTGCAACCTTTATCACAAGCCTCCTGAAAAGGTTTTCGAAAGAGGGAGAGAAAAGGTTTGAAAATACATTTGTCTTTGAAAAGCTATATGGAAATACCATAAGGACCACTTCAACCATATTGCATTCAACATATAACTTGGTAGGAAGGAAGCTTCAAGAAGTCATAACCCCCCCCCCCCCCCCCTATTGTACATTTTGGCACATAATTGATGTGATACCTTTGCATATGAAAATGGCGAGGAGTCAACACTTAGAATAAAATGAAGGAAACTATCATAACATGCAATAAATGACAAAATAACATAAAGCACGATGAAACGGGGTTGAATGGGCATGCGACCATGTGCAACACGCACTGGACCAGCATGATCGTCACACTTAACACCGACCTCTTTCAAAGGGAGTGTAGCAAATGATTCATCCATCTTCGGTGAAGGAAGTTGTCGACGTTCTCAGGTAAGCAGTGACATCATTCCTCATTTTTCAAAATTCCTCTAGGTTAGAGATAGCCATGACCACAAGAGATATGATTAGAGGAATGTTCATAAAGTAGTGAGCAGAGTATCAGACGTATTTAACATAGTTTACACAAATAATGCAGCAGCATGCACTAATGGAACAATAATTGAGCCAGTGGCATCGCTAATGCCTCTAGTTAGGCAAGTGGCATGATTAGTGCCTCGAATTGAGCAAGTAGTACTGTGACGCCTCGTAATTTAATACGACTCTTCATGAGTCTTTTGACATTAATTTTAATTAATTTAAGTTTTTTTTTTTGTCATTTTATGCACTATGGGCAGTATGGTAATTAAGTGGCTTTGAAGAGGTATTTTGGTGAATTTTAGGTTTAAGGGAATTTTTATAATTCTACCGCTTTAAATAAATATATATATATAAATAATATAAATGAAAAATTAAATAAGAATAATGATTTCATGAATATTATTTAAAAGTAAGCAATCATGGAGCACTAACCCTAATCATTAGTTAAGGGTGTTCAAAGAACTCGACAACCTCAATAACCCTAACCAACCGAACACAATTTGATGGGTTTGGTTGGAACATCAACTTATTTAGGTTGGGTTGAGTTCAAATAAATGAAAAATTATAGATTGGATTGGTTTTTGGGTTGACCTAAAATTAATTTGGGTTTACCTCAGCTAACCCGAATTTATTATTGATTTAAAAATATTTATTTACCTATAACATAATTATATATGCATATATTTATTTTATTTTATTATTATCTTTAATTTTTTTGTTCTCTAAAAATCTTTTACATAATCTTTATATATATATATATAAAGGTATAAATTGAAGTTGAATGATAATTAATGTTTTTTTGTACATTTTTTATTTGAATTTAAAATCAGTACGACTCATTGACTCAATCAATTTAATCTGAAAGTATATACGTTTGTTGCTAAAACATATAGGATGGTATAGGTTAATGAATTGGGTAGGGTTAGATTGGGTCATGTCCATATATGAGTTGGTTGAGTTGGGTCAGGTCCATAAATGGGTTCGGTTGAGTGAAAAAGTAACCAACCCAAAACCAACCAAACTCTTGTACGCCCTTATCATTAGTAATCTATTATCCTAATCATTGATATATTTTATGCACTCTTTTTCTCAAAGTTTTAAGCCATCGTCACTATGTGCACAAGTTTTTGTGGTGCGCTCTCATACATCAAAACACTAACTGCACTCCCTTATTTGTCTCTTATCATCGTGCGAGACGTCATCACAATCGTCATTTAAGAGCAGTCACGTGTCATTTGTCAAGAGGATTGTTGCTCTGTGCCACCGTCTCTATCAAGAACATAGCCTAGTAGCTAATAGTTGCACACCACATGTCACCATTTTGTTTGCTCCGTGCCAGCACACTGACACAAAAAGCGATAAATTCCTTGTTACCAGGTGTTTGCCAAATGTTGATCATTCATCTGCACATTTTGGAGTCGTTGACCACTGTAAAGAAAAGGACAAAACCTTCAAAGAATTTCTAAATTGGTATGATATTGTACACTTTGGGCATAAACCTTCCTGACTTTATTTTTGGTTTTACCCAAGAGATCTATACTAAAAAGATGTTTCTTCTCCCTTATAAACTCATGATCTACCCCTTTCGTTAACCAATGTGGACAATACTTTTTTATATTCCTAACAATCCTCTTCTCGTACAAAGTATCACATACAAAGCTTTCTAACATGATAGTCATTTTAAGAATTACACTTGAGCCTACCTTCTTATCTCAAACTATGCATCATTCCAAATTACACTTGAGTCGGTAAAACAGCTACCCCTCATGGAGGCAACCATTTCAGAAACACTTCACACTAAAGTAAAAAAATGCTCAATCACCAGCACATTAAGAAACACTCCTAGTGAAGCACACATTAGCTCTCAACCACTAATTTTCAATTAGACTACTTCTTATTATATTTAGCTTCATAAATTTTTTGTATCATACCTAAGGGTTCTTCTCCCTTTATCTTCCTATGTTCTACCCCTTAATTAACCAATGTGGGACAATACTTTTTTTTATTCCTAATAACCACTATTTGACCATGCATGTTTGAGCACATATGTTCTTATTCCTTGCTGGTAATATTTTGTGCAACTGCCGATCCCACACATCGCTCCCTCCATCTCCCTATCGCTTTTTCCTATTTTGGCCATTTTGGTAATTTCATCGTCTTGAGTCTATTTTTAGGGCCTATTTTTTGATCTAAGGTCTAATTATTGATTTTTTACAGGCTCACATGTTTACGGTCTTAGGAAATTTTATCGAAACTTGATCGAAGCGTGTTTTAGAAATTTTAAGGTAAGGTAAGGAATTCTTATTGAGGATTGGGTGGACCACGTACACTATCATGTTTAAGTGTACTTGAAAATATATAATGATCTGCTAAGCCGTGTTCATGTATGTGTGATATTCACATGGAATTAGTTAAGGTTTTACGAGTTATGTATGTACAATATCGTGGAACTTATTTTTATGCACTATAGTATGAAATGACATTTGTTCTTTATTTTGATTATCAACATCTGAGATTGTCTGATTTATAATGCATGATATCCAACTAGGGAGATTTATGTTATTACTTAAGCATGTTGTAATTTAGATTAAACTGTTAGGAATCGTCATCTAAAGGCTATAGAGGATGTGATGGATCATGCAATCTTCATGGTTAAAGATGAGACAATTATGCCCCTTAAACGATGAAGGATGTAATGCAACATATGGTCCCTGACGATGCCTATTTTGTAGCATAAGGAAGGTAAAACTGCTATTGTAGAGTTCTTAGCTTTAGGCGATATGTATGAATTGGCTGTCATAAGTACCTATAAGGGCTGACACAAACTATGTTTAGTGTGCTTTTTTCGAGTAAGTTTAGGCATGCCCATCTAAACTAGGGCACTGATGAGAGACACGACATGCTGATGTTTAAATCTAAATAGGATGCGATTTTGCATTGGATATGCTCTAAACATCAGTCAAACACATTGAAAATGCAAGTGCCACGATTCAATTTATCAAGTATTAAGTGTATCCAAGTTATTTTCTCAAGGATTGATTCTTTGAAGTAATCTCATATTATGAATTAGGTAGGTTAAAAAAATACAAAATTTGGGTGAAATAGTTGGAATGCAGGTGCGACACACGTGACTAATGTGGTAGGTATTGCTTTAGTCAAACAACATCAACTGCAATACCTATTATATTGAAACATGCATAGTAAATAAAGGGATGCTAAGTAACATGCATCACATTTATAATAGAAATACAAAGGTCAATAGTCAAGACAATTGGCATGATAGAAAACTAAATTTATAATACATATTAGTATCTTTTCTTGAAGCACACTCTCTCTTGATGCTATTGCATTGAGGATAAGGTACGAATTCATTAGTAGGGGGAGGGGGGAGGGGGCTATAAAGGACTGCTCATAAACCTACTAACTTCATAGTATTGAACCTATTAACAATCAGTAAAGACCTTTCAATTCACTTTCTTCTCTCGAAAGAAATGCAAAGCACGAACAATAAGTGGATATCGGTTGACCCTTGTTAATTAACTTGCTTACTTTGTAAATGTTGACCTTTATCTTGCCTTTACTAGTTACTTGGTTATCTCATTACTAAATAAACATACAATTACATAACATGAAGAATATTGTCTACATTTAGAATGAAGAGGACATTGCTAAAAACAGTATAATCAAACGCTTCACATTAAGAATACATTCAACTGTCTATCTATACTAGGAAATCAGAATGCGGAGAACATCGCCAAAAAAAGTACAACCAGACACTCTACATACTGAAAGCATACTGCTCATAAGCATAGAGTAAAAGACAGTAAAATAAACAGCATAAAATAAGAAGAACATAACTTGCATTAAAGGTACATAAAAATAAAATATGTTGCAATAAATGTTGGATAGCAAATTAAAGTTAGAAAAGAAAAGTGAGAGAAATCTCTTGCATATGTGTCACTCATAGCAATACTGAGAACTTTAGAGTAGCTCTTTGTTTTATTAGAAGTCATAAAAATAATTGCCTTCATATTAAATCTAAAACTCAAACACACTGATTTGCTGAATGATATCCCTTTATATAGGTCATAAAACCCTTATTTTTCTCCTGATTACACCACTTCTAAGGTTTTAAGATGCTTATTTAGGAGGTTTTTCACTGGCTGCCAAAGTGTCATTGCTTGAACAAGCAGCAAAAGATCTTAGTCGTACAATCGATACTTGATCCGCGTGAAATGATAATTTTTGTTTTCTTAACTTCTAAATCTGATGCGGGTAGAATGCATCCAACATTGGGAATGTAGTGTCCTTTGTCAATGCCCTCAGCATCAGACTTCTGCACTTCTGCACTGATATAAGAATCCGACCAATCACTAGTAGAAACCGAAGAATAGATGTTGGGCATTGACCGACATCTAATAGAAACGATGTCGGGCGGGTGCCCGACATCTATTCAGGTGACATCTTTGTGAATAGATGTCGGGCACAATAGATGGCGGGCAGCCCACCATCTTTAGCTCGCGACAACTTTAGTTGCGCGACATATTATGACATCTTTTGTACTCGATATCTTATATCCTGACATCTTTTGTGCTATGATTGACATCTTTTGCGCCAGACATCTTATATGCCCGACATCTTTTGCCCGCCATCTTATATGCGCGACATCTTTTGTTCGACATCTTATATGCCCGACATCTTTTGTTCGACATCTTTTATGCGTGATATCTTTTGTCAAGACATCTTTTGTGCCTGCGTGACATCTTTTGGGTGTAACATCTTTTGTGCCCGACATTAGAAAACTGATAATTAAATTTTTAATTTGCAAAATGGTACGGTCTGTCATGAAATGTTTTCAATGACTTCCCATTATTATTTTATGACTGACATCTTTTATGCCCGACATCTAAAACTAAATTAATTTACAAAAAAAAAAGTTGTGAGATTTTCCATATTGGAAAATCCTTTCAAACCGTAAATTCTCATTGTGATCACTTCTAAATATATGAATAGAAACCTCCTAATTTTAACCCCCATTTCAATATGTCATAGTAAATTAATTAAAAACTAATACTTTTCACTTATTAGCATATTCAATATAGAGTAAACTAATTAAAAACCAATACTTTTCACTCTAAATTTTGACAACATAATGACATAATATTGCAATTTCAAAAACTTGTTAACCTGTACACATCAAGTCTACTATGTATTTAAAGCAAAATCATAACAATTCCAAGAAATTACACTATCACAAACTGTAATATATACATAATCAATTCAAACAATAGACTAACAGATCCATTATAAGCAATTACACTATATCAAAAACTATGGTAAAATATACATAAAAGTAATTACACTATTAGAAACTATTGTAATATATACATAATCAAATCAATATAATTACACTATCATATCCATTCTAAGCCAAATGAACTATTATTATAACTACAATATGTATTGATAATTATGGCATAATAGGTAAATGACTATCTATGTAGGTACCCACTCCATTCTTACAACGCCAATTTCTTCTTGAGTGTAGTTATTTATGTTGTTCTTAAACTACAAATATTGTAAATTGGAGTATAAAATTAATACAATATAAAAGATTCAATTTGTGATCATGTATTGTATTATATAGATAGATAGAAAACATACTAGTCTCTTGATGTGTCTGTTGGAGTTGGTGATAATCTCTAGTATATACAATTGAACATAAAATCCACACTCTACTAATCACAATTGACGAGGGCACTATATAAGTATACTTATGATATTTAGTCCAACAAGTTCTAAATTTAATAAACAAATGTACGTTAACCAACAATACAATTCGACTCTTACCTTCAGACATTTCCATATCAGTTGACTTCACTCGAGTGAATATTTTATTCTCCACATTCGATAGGAACTAACAAAGTTTATGAGCTTTCATATTAGGATTATAAAACTTAATAAAAAACTTATAACTTTGAATATTTAAACTTACGTGTTTACGAGTTTTTGCAAATCTTTATCTATTGCGTTCTGATTTAGAGAATTGAGAAGATACACTGTATTTTCAGAAGGAATTATGACGATCAAAATCCAATGTGGCGTGCGATAATTAAACAAACATTTTAGCAACCAAGTATGTAAATTTGAAAAAAATGTATATTAACAAAACTGAAATTGA
>JBBMEG010000024.1:3823333-3836340 GCA_037832605.1 Cyclanthera cordifolia
AAATTTCCAATTCAATTATTGTGTAATCTAAAACAAAAATAAATAAATAAATAAAGAAGGTTGACGTTGAGACAAAGGCAAGGCAAATCAAAGCTTGTACACACTTATCAATTCACTCACCCACCCATTTTGACTTTAATCTCCCTTTGTTTTTCCACTATTTCATTCCATTTCTTCCACGCCAACCATTTTTTTCAAATCGCGTTTGCTATTCAAGTTCAGATTTTCTTCACATTTATATTATTATTATTTTTTTATTTTTGAATTCAACAACTCATACTCTATTTTTGAAATGATAAACTAACTAATGTATTTGTAGACATTTTTCTAATTATGTCATCCCTTTATTTAATTTATTTTTTTTAAACATGGAATATATTTATACAATAAGATAAGAGGAAATAAATTTCATTTTAACTTCTCTTTCTCTAGGTAAGTAAAAATATAAAAGGTCCCCTACTCTTGAGCCTAGCTCTATAATTTAGTCAACCTTCTGAAATTAAGGAACACATTATGGTCCACCTCTTTCAAATTCTTTGACCCATCCCCTTTTACTTTTCTCTCTCTCCATAATTTTATAGCCTACCTCATTATTTAATTACATCACACATGTTAGTCTAAAATAAACGAAAAATTACAGTCTTTCATGAATGATAATTCAGTTCAACATTACGTTATATATTTGATTACGAGGAGAATCTAAAAAATAAAAGAAAAACTTGACTATTTTAGTGTTTGTTATTTCTTCTATTTTTGTTTTTTTAGAAAAGGGTAGAAAGAATAGAGATGACGATTAATAGTAACTGGATACTTGTTTAAAGATTGATATTAATAGTCGTTCAGTAATTAATCACAGTTTGGAAATTAATGTTTATAGTGATTAAGTAATATATTTGATATGAAATTTGACACGATAGTTTGATAAAGGATTTGATGAGTAGTTGTTTACTACTAAATACAAACGAAAGATTTTTTACGAGTATTAGTTAACTAGTTTTTTTTTTCCGAATGGTATTAACTACTCATTTTTCACCCAACACAAACATAGTCTTTATAAATAAAAAGACAAGTCTCCTCTGAATGTATGTCATCATTTTGTGTTCCAACTTTTTTATTTCATCAACATTAAAAAAAAAAAAACTATATGCATGTATATTTATTTATTTGTGACACCGAATAGCACCACATGTATATTAGGGAAGGTTTGTCTTTATTTTCACTAAAGACAAACGTTCTCCAAACATAATTATTAGAAAAAAACATACGTCAATTAACAAAAAAACATATCCATTTTCTTTATGAAAATAATTTATTAGATACACATAAAAGTTGATAAATTAGGTCGATGGAAAATTTTCACCTTCTTCCACTCAAGAAAAATATTGAATGAGAATAATGAATAATTAAAATCCATGCCAAAATTTAATATTCTTAAGCCTTTTTTAAAAGATTAAAAATATAAAATAGAAGGGCATAAGAAATAAAAAGATTAAAAAAATATAATAAAAAAAAAATCAAAATCAAGAAAAAGGGAAAAGGCATCCTACTCCAACTAATACCAAATCCACAATCTTTACCTTCTTTTTTTTCTTTTTAATATTAATGATAATAGACAAATTCACATTGTCCAAGAAAAGAGCACACATTAATATATATTTGATAAATAACGTGGAAAAAAACTGACCCTCGGATCTTCTACGAGCTTAAGATGAAGGAAGGCGACGATCACGATGCTCTACGAGGACTCGAGGATGATATTGGACGCTTCGGATACAGTGAGTGTGTGATTATGTTCTCCTTCGTAGGTGACCACTAACATTGCCGGATCGTCTACGGCCCGTTCTACGTGTTTCCGGGCTGGGCAACCTCTCACGCTGCTACACTTGTAATATCCCCTGTTTATTAAAAATAAATATTAAATAAGGGGAAAGAAAAGTGAGTCGTGGTTTAATTAGACGGTGAGTTGAAAAAACCGAGTACAGGTTTGAAAAGTCAACAAAATGGAAAAAAGACAAAAAAAAAAAAAAAAAAAATGTAAAACATTTGTTACATTTTGATATTTCTCTCTCCATTTTTAGTATTTGTTTTATTTTCATTCTTGCACTTTAATTGAGTGGGTTTGGTTTTTAGTACAACGAAGAAAAATAAAAGATTAACGGTAATTTGAATAATTAAGTGCATAAATAGTAACTACAATATTAATAATAGTTGAATAATCTAGTATTCAATAGTTTAGTTGTAAATATTTAATGAAAATTTTAATTTGGTTGACTTGATGAATGGATAATAGTGTCTATTTATCATCAAATAGAAACAAAATGTTCTTGAATAATGGTTGTTTGATAATCTTCTTATACCAAAAATAAACTTAACTAAAAATCCCATTTATTTTTAAATTTTGAGATTTGGCATTTATTATTGGGAGAGAAATGAGGATAAAAAAAATAAAAATAAAAGTAACTAATGATTAATAGGATTACAATCTTGTACAAGATACAAAGAAGTTTACTTTCAATCTCAAATTCATCAACCTAAACATGCATTTAATGATAAAGATCACAATCTCACTCGAATCTCCATAAAAATATGATATTGTCTATTTTGAGGGTACATCACGTGACTTTGCTTTTTGGTTTTACACAAAATGTCTCGTATAAATAAAGATGATTATCATCACTTATATATTCATAAATGTGGAACACTTTGTCTGCATCCCAAAACTTAAATATTATTTCAAAAGAATTTAAATCATGTCTTATTTAGTTTATTTTACTTAAATATAAACATGAAAACTAAAATTAGATGGTAAAAAAATCACTCATTAAAATTGAATATCAGTCAAATTAAAGGATTAAAAATCGAGTTCTAAAGCTTAGGATGACAAAAGAAAAACCAAAATTTTGTATTTTAACCAAAAAATAAATAAAAAATAAATACCTTGGATGTGGAGAGCCTTTAATGGGCTTTTGACCATATTTCCTCCAAGAATAATCGTCCGGCGGAATATCCGCCGTTTTCAAGCTTACCGCCGGCACCCTCACAACTCTCTTCACCCTCTGTTTTCTGCAATTCATAAACTGAAAATCCTTAATTCCCAACCTATTTTTCAAACTAAAAAAAATAATAATTTCAAACAATTATACCTTTTCTTAGAACAATTGCATCGGCCGGAGGAAGAAGCAGCACTACACTTGCCGGATCCGAAGTTGTCGGAGCTGCACTTCCTCTTAAGCGAAGAAAGAGGGGGTTTACCAGCGGATGAGACTTGCGATAGATTGGTAATCTGAAAAGCCGCCGCCGCGGATGAGGAGGAGGGCTGTTTGGTATCGCCGTCGCCGGTCAAGGAGGAGACAAACGAGTTATGAGCAGAGGAGTAGGAGAAATTGGCCGTGGTGGAGATGGGTTCTTTCTTATCGACGTGGGGGAGAGGCAGAGGAGCTCTGCGGAAGCGGGCGTGGCCGACCCGGGTCCGGCCGAGGAGAGAAATGACGTTTTTGAACTTGTAGACGGCAGCGTCGGCGGCGGCGCGGCAGTCGGTGGGGAAATCGAGGGAGGAATTGGAATGATTGGGAGTGGGTATGGATTGTTGTTGGTGGTGGGCGTTGGAGAGTAATCGGATGAGTGTTTGGACGCTTTCGAGACCGGAGGCGGCTTCTTGGACGGCGTTTGGTTCCATGATTAGAGTGGAGGGGTGGTATTTGGGTATGAAGTCCACGGCCATATCTACTGACCCATTAAACACTTGGGCCAAACAAAAAAGAAAAAGATAAAAGGAGGAGTTTGTGAAAGTAAACAAATTAAGCAGAAAAACGTTGAATTCATAAAGCGAGGAGAAACAAAGAGAGAGAGAGAGAGAGAGAGAGAGAGAATCTGTATGGTCAAATTAGTTTCTGAATTTCTGCTATTAAAGTCTAAATACAACCGCTTCACTCACCCTAAGGACAGCTCTTTCTTTTTCTTTTTTTTTTTTCTACATAATAAATAATATGCCAATAAATAATCACATCATCTAGGTAGTAAGAGGTGAGTTCACCCTTTTTCATATATTGCCGTTTATTAAACTGTATATCACTAATTTCAAAATAAGAAGTAAATTCGCCTATTTTGTAAATATTATGATATTTTCTGACATCTATGTTGTAAGACAACAGTGATATCATCAATACGCTACATTAAAATGTCTCTTTTCAATTCATCAACTTTGAATCGAATCTTAATTTTCATTTTTATTTGATTGAATATTTATCTTGGTATATAAACTTTCATACCATACTAGACAGTATAGATATTTATTTCAAAATCAACTACATTTTATAACTCTTCTTTTCTCTTCCAAACAAATTAATTAAACATTAATTTAATAACACCAACCTTTTCATCTCATCTTCTCTTTCTTTTGCATACATTATGACCATGGAGGTGTGAATTAATTGACCGGGACAAATCATAAAATTAAAAAAAAAAAAAAAAAAAAATTATGTTACAATAATAGGATGGAAGACTTAAATTTATGACCAATTTATCATTTAATTTATATAGATAGGGTTGAACTATTACTCATATAAGCGAAAACAAATAAAACTTAGTGTGTGATAGTAGGCAGGTAGGTGGATGGGAATTGAAGGGAGAAATTTGTCATTTTGTTAGCTCAGCTCACTTCCCAATTAAACATGCATCGTCGGCTGTTGACTAAAACACAACAAAGAGATTTCTATAGAATCCGATCCTTTGTGTACTCTTTATTTTGAAATCTAGTCGGTATGATCTTTTAAATAGTAAATTTGAAGTCAAAGAATTTAGGCGATCAGAAAAAGAAGGAAATGAGATTTCTACTCACCCTTTATTCTAATCTAAATATATTATATCCATTATTAATTTACTTTAATTTTCTTAATTTATTCATTTATTTTCCTTCCTTTCATTATCTTCTCAATCTTGTACACAAGAAGTATAAATAATAATATTGTACAAAATAAATAAATAATATTTGGATTATAACACATTTGAAATTATTTGCACCTATAGCAACTTTTTTGGACGAGCCTATCAAAATGACCAAAGAGTCTCTGGTTCAAAAACTGATTGAAGTCTGCTGATTAAAGTCGATCAGTCCAGTGATTGAAGTCCATCAGTCCGCTAATTGAAGTCAACCAGTCGGGTGATTGAAGTCGACCATTACACTGATTGAAGTCGACCAGTCCAGTGATTGAAGTCCTCCGATTGAAGTTGATCAGTGCACTGATTAAAGTCAATCAGTCTGGTGATTGAAGTTGATGATTACACTGATTGAAGTCAATCAGTTCTGTTATTGAAGTTTGCTGATTGAAGTCGATTAGTACATTGATTGAAGTTCGCTGATTGAAGCCAATCGGTCAGGTGATTTGAAGTCAATTATTACACTGATTGAAGTCGGCTGATTGAAATCGATCAGTTGATCACTAATTGAAGTCAATCGGTTCGGTGATTGAAGTCGATCAGTCCGCTAATTGAAGTCAATTAGTCTGCTGGTTGAAGTTGACTAGTACACTGATTGAAGTTGATCGATCTATGTGCTTTCATCTCTTGACAAGCATTCACCTTCACTGAAAAAACTCCATTGAAGCCCTTTTCAAACTTCAATTCGAATGCAATTGCAATTGTAACGATGAAACAAACTATTTACTTATCTAAGGCCACTAAAATAAGCTCCATGTGTAGTGAAATAATGGGTTATGTGAGTTGCTTCCCATGCAAACAGAATCTGCTGCAATCATGTTTTTGAAGATTCCTCTATTATAGGCAATAGCTATGCCATGGCGTCCAAATCTTCTCCGCTTGATCCAACAGCAACGTATGAATATAAACCCATAAATAGAGGATCACTATCCCCATTGGCTCTTCCATACGTTCCTCAATTTCAAATTTCCCTTTTCGCTTCTGTTTTTCGATTATCTTTCTGAATTTTCTATTTCAAAGTTTTTAATGGTTGTTGAAACTCCTTTGATGATTTTCATTCTATAAATCGAAATCAAAGCAAAAACTTGAAGAATCAAGAGGAAGAATGAGAAGAAAATTGACAAGCCAGAAAAAGAAAAGAAAATCGGGAAGAAAAAAGAGAAAAAAAATAAAATCGAAAAAGAATAAAGAGTAAAATCGGAACTACGAGAAAAAATTAAAAAATCTGCTATAATTGAATTTTTGATAAGTTTGTGTTAGTTTTTACTTCTAAATCAAACGTGCATTGTAAATTATTTTTAATATATACTTGTTTGATTTTAAGAGCTTGTCTGGATTGGTGAGAAAGGATGAGAAGAAAATATATAAGATCTATTTTGCCGTCTATAAATTTATTTATTTTTCTTATCAAACACTAATTTACTCTCTCTTTTTTTTCTTCTATTCCTGCCATTGTAAAACATCGCCCGAATACCTTCCCTTCTCCTACTAAGGGGTTGTTTGGGGTGGGGGTTAGGTTGGGAAGAGGTTTTTTTTTTTCTTCGTTTCTGTTTTTGATATTATTCAGTGTTTTTCTTAATATCTGTTTCAATTGACATTACTCAAATCATGGATTCAAAATGAATGAAAAATTGTTTACCAATTAATCTATTTAACTTATTTATTTATGAATTGTGTATATTTTATATATGTGTATTTACTTTACTTTCATATTTACCATATATTTTTTTCAATATATCTTGTTATTTAAATAATATTTGTAAGTATTTTTATGTATTATTATAAATATACATTTGATCTTTTTGATTATTGTTTGTTTTATCAATTATTTTACTTTATTTGATAGTCAAAAAATATGTTTCTTCGATAAATATGAAAAATAAATCCATTTTTTATATTAATATTTGTAATTGTTTTGATCATCTAACAAATTTTGAATTTCTTAATAATAACAAATATAAATAAACTTTAAATAGGTTATTTTGTAAATAAGGAAAAATATTTAAACAAGAAATGAAAAAATGTTATTATTTTTGTAAAACTTTTATGAAATATTCAATTAAAAATATTATATTAATTATCTTAATTTTTTTATACAAAAAAACAATTTACTTTCACCGCATTTCATCACAACAATTTTTATCTTATCTCAATCCACCACTCCAAACATCAACTTATTCACATTTTTCATTTTAACTCATGTTCCAAACACCAACTTACTCACCGTTTCTATCCCAACTCAACTCAACTCGACTTATCTCATCCTTAACATCTCAACCGGCCCTATGGAAACCCACTCTACTATTTACACATGACATGCCCTAAAATTATAAAAAGAAACGAAGTAATTTGAAAACGGAAGTGCCAAAATTATTGATGAATGTGCAGAGAAAAAAGCACGGAATCCGATGCTTAATGTCTGAGAACCTTGACCTGCAGTTTTAAGTGGGGTCTACAAAAGTTAATCTGGTCTAGAATCTAGACAAGATTACAAAAAAACAAAAGGACAAAAGATAGTGATTAACTTAAAAATTATGAATAAATTTTTCTCTCTTAGCCGTTGGATATTTGACAACTTATATATATGACCACGTGTGATTCATCCATGCCAACCAACCTCCCTGTCAAATACAGCACCCTTCAGTTGACTTTTGTGTTCACCTTCTCCGCACATGTACAATTGAACGGGAGAGAAAATGAAAATAAAAATAATTGTTGGAAAATAATGTGAAAAAAGTGTACTTTAATTATCAAATATAACCAAATCATATTGGTTAAAATATAATTTTAAATTATATATTTTGAATTTTCCTCAATTTCCAAATCTAAACTTTCAAATAATTATAAATAAAATTCAGGAGATTCAAACTTGATAAAAAAGAAAACTTAGGAGACCTATAAAATAATTACAAATATAATTATTGTTATTTTTTTATAATACTAATATTAATAAGTATTTAAACATATTAATGACTATAAATTCAAATATTTTAAAATTTGTCGAAATTTGAAATTATTTGATGATAAAAGCTCCTTAATTCATTTGTAATCGTTGATATCCTAACTTTTTTTTTTTTAGAATGGTCTAATAACTTTTTTTTATTTGGAGAAGATCATGTTAATATACTTAGCAATAGTATACAAAGTAATAAAAAAAAACTCAATATAATATTTTTGCTTGATTTTTGTAGTGCAACTTATAGTTATTTTTATATCCTTGCAAATATGCTGCTGCTGATGATTATTATTATTATTTCAGCATGTTTATAAAATTTCAAATACCCATTTTTTGTAGAATAAAAATAAATTTTTTGGAGTGGTGAAATGCTTAGAGATAAAAAAGAAAACAAACAACGAAAACATTCTACTAAGATGACACTCATACTAATAGACGAAAGCTAGAAGAGTGAATGTGTTAGCTATCTAAACATTTCCTAGTCGTAAACGATGGATATTAAGCGATGTGATATCAATCCGTGCAATGTTGTCGCTAACATGTTAAGTTTGTTGCTTGGGAAGTATGTTCACAAGATTAAACCTCAATGAATTTGGGCATCACAATCACTAGCCAGATGCTTTTTTCTCGTATCTTTTTTCGTTCATGGTTCGATATTTTGCTTAGGTGCAGAGGAATCACACCAAAAATTTGGACTCTTGTCGTCCCAAAAAAAAAAAAAAAAAAAAATTGAACTCTTGTTTTTCAATTATGGGTTTGGTGGACCTGGAGGCCCACAAACTTATAGCCCAATTTCTGGAAATGGGCTTGGCCCAAGTTGGGCACATTTATCTGCACCGTGGTTCCCAATTGTTTACCCCATTCACATTCCGTGTATAGATTTATGCAATATTTGTTGTTGTTTTATTTATTTTTATTTTCTTTTTCTTTTTCTTTTAATCATTTGCTTATTTATTTGGAAGAAGACCATGTTAATATATTTAGCAATGGCATGCATAGAAATGAATATATAAATATAACCATTTTTCTTCTAAATTCTTTTAATTCTTCTTATTTATTTAAAAATTTGCCTATTTATCAATAATTTTGTTTGTTCTTTTAATATAGTTAAAAATATTTTTGAATTCTGCCATGTTTCTGCAGTTTCAAAATGTTCATTTTCAATTGTTGTAAAATGTTATGTGAAGTAGAATCAACAAAAAATTGAGTATGAAGCCAATTTGAAGGATTATTACTGTAAAAAAATAATTGAGTATTAAACCAATTTGGGTGAAGCTAAATTCCACAGTAGTTTCCATTATTATATTCTTGAAAAATAGTTTCCATTATGGTTGTGACAATGAGTTTGAAACTCATTTCATTTGGTAATCCAATGTATCCACAACATTAAAAATTTTATTTTATTTTATTTTATTTTTAGTACAAATTAGGAGAGGAAGACAACAAACAGGATATTATTGTTCAAGTAGATTAATACCCAATAACGAAACTAAGAGCTATGTCTTTTTTGAGTTTAAACTATATTTTTAATGCAAGGTGTATTGAATTTATTGGAACTTAATTTTCTTTATTATATATATTTTTTAATTTAAAAGAACACGAGAGAGATGTAAAAGTTAATAAATGAATAATAATTGCAAAATAAAATAAAATACTATATATATATATATATATGTATATATATATATATATATTTATTTATTTATTATTTATTTTCTCTTGGAAAGTGATTGCAATGGATATTGGTTGCGTCACGAGACAATTAAATTGATGTAATGGTTTTACCAAAACCTTTGTTTTATTTTGTAAAGTTATTAATATTGGTGGGTTTTTTATTTGGGATCTTTCACGTTGATCACACTATCATAATTTTCTAGAAATTTGTAAAGACAACTTAAACCAAAGTCTAAATACAAGCATACATATTCAAGGGTTGGTAGCACAGTTGTTTAATTGTTTGGTGTTACTCGAGGTCAACATCATTTATTTAAGAACAGTAGATTAAAAATAGAAGAAAGAAAATAAAAAACAAATTTAAAGTTCAGTTTTGAGCTTACCATAAATTTAGGATTTTCTTTTGAATTAATTTTGGATAAAAAAGAAATAGGGTCAATTTTGGAATGTAGAAAAATTGAGTTAAAATGTCAACTTTAGTCTTTAAGTGCATTTTAGTAATTTTGCCTTGTTTATCTAGCTGCCATATAAAGCCAAAATACCACTTTTAGAGCTTAATATACCCTAATCATCTGCCGTTTTCCTCATTATTTTTAGAGCAGCACGGATCCCAAAACACACTTTTTCAGAACTGTCGCGTGGGTTTCCGTGTAGTCGCCGCTGCAAACCAAAGCCCCCAGCCAATGAGTGTCGCGTGTCGCGCTTAGAATCACAGTCGCCCCCTTCCCCAATCAACGCTCGTTGATCCCTGGCCCAATTCAGCTTCCCAACGTGTTTCCGAATCTGCAACGCCATCCGAAACTAGCTGGGTGGGATAGTCGAACTTGTGTCATCCAATCCGCCTTCCTAGCGTGTTTCCTAACCTGTTGACGCGCCCCAGCCTGAGTCCGAGTCTTCTGTGCAGTGTTCCTCACGCGCCGCCGTCGATCACGTAGAAAATTTTTAGGATACTTTGGGTAATTCCGATGCTCCGAGTCCATTTTTGATAGATTTTAGGGCTAATTTTAACCCCTTGACCCTGCTTTGACCTGTTTCAGTTGGAAAGACGTATAAGAGTCTCGATTCGGGCATTTTAAGCACATATAGTAGGAATTAGTCAAGGTAAGGGAAATATATCCTTAATTTGAGCTCCTGTGGATACTTATACACATGTTTAAGATGAATTGGGTGAAAGCATTTGATGTGGTGAATTGTACTATGTGAATATTACTTTTCGTGTTGTTTTGGATGTTATTGCCATGAAATGTTAAATAATAATGGCATGTCATATTTAAATTTGAATGTGAGAGCATCATTCGGTAATCTACATTAAGACCCGTGTTGGCTTAGCCCTAACAGGGTTGCCCCGACACCATTATTCATAACAAACCTGAGTGGGCTTAAGTCTATCAGGGTTGCCTCGACATATTAAACGCGAAGACCCGAGATGGCTTAGCCCCACTAGGGTTGCCCAGCACTACTGCTCATTAAATCCATCTTTGATTAATGCATTCATTACTATTTATTGTATTCATGCTTATATTGATCTGAAGTTAGGGATCCTTATTGAGTTTAATAAACTTACTCTCTTTTCTCTGTAGACATTCACATGTACGCACAGACTTTATCAGGATGGTTGATCTGGAGCTGCAGAAACCATGGACATGTCTCGCCTTTTATTTTCTTCATATCATTTGATTTATCTGTATTTCATGGATTTACTGGACACATGTGATTTACTGTTTTCTTAACTCGTTTTCATGTCTTTTTGGAATGTTTTCTAAATTGGGTACCATGTTTGATCGATTTAATAACTATTTGAAGATTTATTTAATAAAACATTTATTCCAGTATGACTTAGTTTTAAAGGTCGTTTTAACCATGCATCTAGGGTGAAGGCCTAGATGGGACCTTAGATCGGGTTGGGCCTTTACAATTATTAGCCCTCATAAGATCCTTGGTCTAGTTTGGGTAAATATTCTTCTCATATTTGCAACTCAGTCAGTAACATGCTTTCATTCTAATCAGAGCTCAGATATAACGAGCTATAAGTTAGGTTCTAGATTAGTGGTTCCCTGAACCTTCACAGTTCTCTAGATGATGACAAGCCATTAAAGTCTAAAAACGACGTGATAACATCAATATACAACTAGATAACTATCTATGTAAACATACTCAATGTCTCACACAACTAACCAGTAAACCAAGACAAACGATCAAATATATCATCTTAGCTACATGTTCAACATCTATAATACTAAACAGTAATCAACATGTGAATAGTTCAATAATACATGCCACAATTATTCATGATGACATTGATTTCACAATACCGTTCAACAGCAAATCAAAACAACATACAACTTATAAGAACATTCAATAGGCAATTAATACGACAAAACACCATGTTCAATGTGGCATCAACCAACAATTTTAACAATTACAAGACATATCCTTAAGTAACATAGTAATCAAAACCACACAACCCTAGGTTCTTCTTACCTCTTAATGATATAGAACTCTTCAAAATACATGTCAAGCTACTGTGGAACAAGCTAAGAAAAATGACCATAATAGACAAATAGTTGAATTATGACCTAAATGAGTAAAACATAAAAAATAGTTAGCAAACGTCTTGAACCTATAAATTGCAACAACAAAAATTCCAAAACAAAATAATTAAAAGAGACAGAGTAACAAATATTAATCAAAATGAAAGATCTATAAATGAAACACAAATTTTAATATAAAATTTGTCCATATAATTTTTTTTTTTTTTTAAGAATACACATACAACCTCTCTACTAAACTTCATATCTAAACGAACTATTAACTGTAATTGTTTTGCAAAATCTACATCGAAACAATTTATCGTCAACAACTCTTTTTTTGCTAAAATTTATATCCAAAGAAATTATTACTATAATCCAATCATAGAAATCTACATCCAAACAATCTATTTGTCGTAATTATTCTATAGAAATCTACATTCAAACAAGTTATTAGCTGCAACCAGTCTACAAAAATCTACATCTATACGACCTATTACCAATGTAATCATTATTTATAATTACATAAAATGAATTCTCTTTTAAATACTCAAACTAACTCCAATGTTAAAGGAACGTGCTTATCATATTGATCTGTACATAATTGATAAAGTGAAAAAGAGATTGTCATAATTATTTATATGTATACACACACTTGTCTGAATTTATCTCTTGAACAAACTTGGTCTATGACTAGCCATACAATATACTCTCTAAATTGAATATTTCTACATTTTAATATATTTATATTTTTAAAATTTTTCGTAAATTCTTATAATCATGATTAACTTGTCCATGTAGAATATAAAATAATGTCAGTAAATCATTCTTTTTCGTGATATAAAAATAGATTAAAAATTGATCCCTAATAATAAATTTAAAGTTGATATTTTTTAAATTTGGTTCAATAATAT
>JBBMEG010000024.1:3892891-3907728 GCA_037832605.1 Cyclanthera cordifolia
ACGTGGTTTTTTTCTTTTTTTTTTTTTTTTTTTTTTTTTTTCTTTTTTTTTTCTTGTTGGTTCAACTCAAACTACAAACCACCATAATTGTTTATAACAAAATTATGTTTTATAGATATAGTTAAAAGTTGTCCTCAAATGTCAAAAAGTTGAAATTAAGGGGCCAAAATTAAATTGTCAATTGTAAATTATATCAAATATATAGTATTTATACGTATTTATAAAAATTCCAAACTATGCTCCGATGTTTACTTCAATTTTTTTAGGGAGGCATGACTCTCCTTAGTCCCTTTACAAGCCAGCACATAAAATATAGATAAGTAGACAAGATCTAAACGAGTTGTACCTTGTTTTTAATGTATGTTTTTAATGTATTTTTTACTTCGAGTAAGTGTAGATGGATTCATGTATAATGGCCATTTTTTTAAAATTCATTTTCTACCAATTTTATTGATATCTAAATATTGTAGAGGCTAATACATCTCGTGACAATAATCGAACTAAATCTAAACGATCACAAAGTACAAAAACAAATAATTAAGTGTTGGAGCCAATTAATAAATTATGGGTGACTTATTTGTCACAATAATTGATCGAGTTTCGAACATGAGTTCATAAAGATTAGAACAAAAGTTCTTCTTAGACTTGGGGCAACAAATGTGGGTGAAAGAAGGAATAAAAAATGATGAAGAGTCACATTTTATGAATACAAAATGATGGTTTAAGAGAGCATCTTGAAAGTGTTTCTCCTCACGATCCAAAGCTCATATTTCAATTAGTTCACTTTTCCAAAACTCGACTAAGTTTGTGTTGACGAAAGTTTGTGGATCTTTCAAAGAAGTGGAAACTACAAACTATTGTCACATAGTGGTTTTGAACATAGAATCTTGAGAGAGTACACCTCTCGAATCCCAAGTCTTCAACCAATTGCGCGATCTCCTTCGGGACGAGGCAATTATTCTTGGTTATTATTAGTTTCGTATAATTTATCCGTTTAAAATAAAACTTAATTATATTACTGAAATAAAATGAATAGTTAGATAAAAAGATTAAAAAACAGACGATGATGCAACAATTTAATAGTGCCTAAAATTTAACAAAAACTTATTTTGTATACTTATAAATTTCTGTAAATGAACATTGTTTAATTGTACATTAGCCGGCAGTAATTCAAGTCTCATTTACTAAAAAAAAAAAAAAGGTTATTTGTATATTTTATATTATATATATGTATATATATATATATATATATATAGATGAATTCTACTATAGTTGGGAAATAAGGAATCCAACCATAATAGCTATGGCTCTAAAGGTTATAATTTTGTAATGAATTAATCTCTATTTTATAATAAAAATCAATCGAGTTTAAATATCAAACTTGATTATGTGACAAATTAGTACATGTAATTTCATAACCATGAACCAAGTGTTGCTTAGACTAACTAAATGATTGTTAACAAAAACAATTTTTATTAATCAGAATCAACATACTGAATAAACAATGCATTAACTTATTGTAAATTGAAATTTACATTAAGAAAAAAGGGGACTTCCAAGAAATTTTTCAACCGTTCCTTCTTCTGCAATCCACAAACCTAGCGGGACTAAACGGACTAAGATCAACAATGGCGGATTCCCCATCGAGCACAAGCTCCGCCATGGCCGCCCCAGTTGCAGGCCCATTCAAAATTCCCCAACAACTGTGACCAGTCGCCACATAACACCCTCTCGTCGCCGGAATCTCGCCAATCACCGGCAAATCATCATCTGTACACGGCAAGAAACAAGCCTGCTCTGCCTTCACTTCCGCCTCCCCTTCACCCAATCGACTCGACACAGTCTTCGCAACCCTCTTTAAAACGCTTATCGATTCTGGATTGGCCGCAATATCCTCTGGATTTTCCGGCAACTCCTCCACCGCCGTTATACCGCACAAATACACCTCCCCTGCCCATCAATTCCATTTAAAAATGACAATCCAACGACAACAAAAACTGTAGTGAAAAGTGGTAATCTGTAAACAAGCTTACCAGTCGGACGAGGATACACCTCTGGATCTATTGGTTTTCCTCCCTGAGCCGGATAGTAACCCAGAAACAGAGCATGCGGAGTTATGGCTTCCGGCTCTTTAGGTTCCAAAACTATGCTGTGCGCTTTTAGTCCGTACACTCTGAACAGCGACGATATCGTTTCGAACTTCCCGGACCATGGTCCCAATGCTAGAACCACCGCATCGGCGTTAATTACCCGCCCGTCCTCAAGCACCACCGATTCAACTCTGCCGCTCTCCGAGGTAACCCTCTCCAATTTTCCGATCACAACCTCCACGCCATAATTTTCGATTGCGTTAGATAATAGGGCACGAGTGAAGAGCTGCGGGTGCACCTGTGCCGTTGTTTCCGTGTTTCCGATCGTTTTCGTATTCCGAGCGGGGCCGTCGATCCACGGCGGTAAGTCGGATTCGGCGGCGGGATTGGAAGTTGTAGGGTTTTGAGATTCGGAAATCGTAATGCTGAGAGTGGTTAGGGCTCTGTAACCGTACGATTTAGGGCCATCGAGCTCTTCTGAGAGCGAGCGGTGTAGATTGAAGCTTGTGCGAGCGAGAGTGGATAGGGATCCGCCGTCGCACCAGTCGAGGGCGAGGAAGCCGCCGGCCTTTCCAGAGGCGGCGCATGCGACGGCGGATTTTTCGACGAGAGTGACTGCCGCCCCTTTCTTGGCTAAGAAGTAAGCAGTACATACTCCGATCACTCCTCCGCCGCAAACGACTACTTTCTTGGCCTCCATGGACGGCGGCGATATTGCTGGAGAAGAAGACGATCGAATAAACGTGACGGTGGAGGATCTGGTGTATGGAATTGATCGAAGAAGCGGAGAGACCGATAAAACTGACACCACAAATTCTCTTTGTGCGCCGGCACGAGATCGGCTCAATGAGAGAATGGTCTAGTAATTGGGCCACATATTGGATCAATTAAAAAGCCCAATTTACTCTTCTTGAGGCCCAAAGAAACCTGAATGCAATCTCATTTTTCAATCGGAAATCGTGAGTAGATAACCCACATAATTGCAAAAATATCTAATTTTATTTTTTATTTTAGCAAAATTAAAAATTTTCCAATTTTTAGTCGATTAATTAAAAAAATCATTGTCATCTCAACATGTGGCATGGTGTTAAACTATATTACCGTCAAACAATAAAATCAATCATTTTCCGTAATAAATCTTAAATTAAAAATAGGGGGTTTTTAAATTAGATTTTGTGAATCTACCTCTTTAATATAAGTTATAAGATGAGAATTGTTAGATTTTATTTGTTTATAATTGATAAGATGTTTCAAAACTATCATTATAACATTTCTCAAAAATGAAGCATGTATTAAAATTACAGTAAGTTAAGACAACCCCAATACAATACATTGTATCATGCATTTTAAAATTTGAAATTGAAATCCAAACTTTCTATACCATCATCTATAACTAAAATCTGTACTTTAAAGATTGCAAAAAGTAAATAGTGAATTGTACATGACCTTCAAATTCAAATTCAAATTCAAATTCAAAACTCTACTTTGAACCTTGTTGGAAATTTCAGACATGGTCAATTTTGCATTTGAATTTTCAAATATTCTCTACAAAGGGAACTTGTACTTGGAAAAATCAACTTTCATCATACTGAATATTCATGACATTTGGGTGTATATTGATATCTAAAGATTCGAACTTGTGATCTCATGATCCTTCGGTCTTCACTAATGATGTTCAGTTACTGCTCTTTTGGCTCATTGCCTTGAATTTAAAAATCTATGAGAATTACTTTTTGATTAAAATATCATCTTGATCCTTACACTTTTATATTTGTTTCATTTTCGTCTCTAACCTTTCAAAATTTTAATTTTAGTAAATAAACTTTCAAATTTGTTCAATTCTGGTTCCTTAACTTTCAAGTTTGTTCTATTTGGATCATCAACTTCAAAATGTTCAATTTGATCTTATTAAAAAAAATTGTTAATTTTTCTTAAAAAAATATATCATATTCCCTATGAATTTTAGAAATATTTTCACATATTTTATTTATTTTTATTAAAGTATCAACATCAATGAACCAACTTCGTTTAATATTAATTTTTAATTTATCATAAGGACAATTTTAAATTTTTATTAAAAATTTATGGTCGAAAATTGAACTTTTAAAAATTGAAAGACGAAAATGGAACAAACTTGAAAGCTTAGATAGTAAAATTAGACTTTTTGAAAGTTTAAAACTAAAATTACTTCCGAAAATGAACTTCTTTGTTACTTAAAAGATGAGTTTGTATGTGAATTTTTTTTTTTTTTTAATCAACAATATCCTTGAATTATGAGTATTTTGTCAAAATTACACATGAAGTTTTGAAAATTTAAGAAATAACCATTACTTTGACCCCAAAAAAAAAGTTTCAAAAAATATTACTGCCTTAAAATTTTTGATGCCAACTATAACAAGTTTCAAATATAACATGGTTTAAAAAAAAAAAAAACTCACAAATTTTAGATGAAAAATATTAAAATTTGGTTTGAATAACACGTGATTGACTTTTCAAAATCAATCTTAAAATATTTTTACTGGAAAATTATTAATATTCTTCTTTCTCTCTTTGCATTTATTCGTATATATTAATTAATGATAATGAACGTATATTAACATTAGAAAATAAAACTATTAAAATGTTTTGGGAGAAGAAACAAATAAGAAAATCGAAGGGATGGAGAGGAGGCAGCAGATGACAGAGAAGAAACAGCTGTTGGATGGCACACCCCAATTTCAATGCTTCCGTTCACACATACACACCGCCAATACCAATTATCATTTCACCCAAACAAAAATTAAATTATGCACATATTTAATTCTTGAATTTATGTAAAATTATGATTTTGAGATGAAAACAAAACCAAAATTACACTTATTTAAATTTAAAGTTAATATTAGTAGAGATGAATGTATTGTTTTTGTCTTCTCTTTCCATTTAATCTCTTAATTTTTAAAATTTTAATTTTATCTTTATACTTTAAATTTATTTTATTTTAATTCGTGAATTTCCAGATATCCAATTTTAGTTTTTGAACTAAAAAAAAAAAAAATTAAAACCCATAAATTTTAAGTTTATAATGATTGAAATTGGTTTGATAATTTTAATTCAAGTAAATAAAATACGTGAGCATATTCATAAAAGGTATAGAGCAAGTTGATTGTTTTTTAAGAAAAAGTAATTTTAAAAAAAAAAACATAATAAAAAATGACTCATTTTAATATTTAGAAAGTCTTAGACTAAAAATGAACATTTAAAAAGTCAAAAATCAAAATAAAACAAATTAATGTACCAAAATGAAAAAAAAAAAAAAAGAATAATTAAACATTGAACTTTAAGTTCCAGAATGAAGTAGTTGATTGAAGGTTTTGGCTATGCTCATTAAAAATTTAAAGACATACGTGATTTCTCTGGATATAGTGTGAATATTTATTTCAAAAAAAATAAAAATAAAAAATTTAAAAATCGAAATGATTTAAAAAAATTAAATTGTATAAGATTTAATTCATTATAATCAAGTACCTAAATTTAATTTAGACCAATTAAGTTTTAAAATTTTTTGAAAGTTTGAAATTGGATAGTGACTTGTAACCTAATGACGAGTGGGTGTAAGAAAAAAATAGAATGGAGATTGAGGAATAAAAGCTTTGTTTTTATAGACCAATGGCCTACTTCTCTTTTTAACCTTTTTTTTCTTTTTTTCTTTTTTTTTTTTCTTGGGGGCTTTTGCTTTTTACATGCAACAAATCATAAATTAAAAAAATAAAATAAATAAAAAGCAAACCCGTTTAATTATTTGACTCCTATTTTTGTAAATGAATATGCTATCCATTCAACCTCAATTTGCTTACCATATTAATTACAATATATAGTTTGTTAAATATGATATCAAACACAATATTGAAAATTTTATAAACTAATCAAATGTATAAAATAATTATCAATATTATCATTTAACAAGTGTAATCATTGTATTAATAAATATTCCCACGTATTTTATTATAATACAATATTAATAACAATATATGTTAATATTTTAGTATTTAAAATATGTGTATTTATTATTTTATCAACAAATTAGAACATCAGTTCACGAGTTCGGTATTTGGCTCTCAATTAATTTAAGAGTAATAGTGATTAAGTTTGTGTAAGTTCATGGTCCCCCTCCCCAATTTGTATTAAAAAAAAAATAAAAAACAAAAAAACTCATCACTACAATTTATCTTTTAATAAATGTTGTATATCCTAATTAATCATAAGCTTAGACTTTGCTTTATAAAAGTTGGCTTGATCGAAAGCTTATCTAAAATTAAATTATTAAGCGTGATTTCCAATTATCTACCCTACTCACCCCTGCTTATTAATTACTACTGATTTTTTTTTTTTTAATTTAAAAAAAGGGTAGAAACTAACTCTTTTAAAAATAAGAAGGAAAGGTTTTTATTGAATCTATTAAAAAAATGTTAAGGTAGCTTAAAGAAAAATATTATATACATATGTGACAAAATAATGGCTTACAACTCTAAAGTTCGGAATTATATAAAGGGAATACTTCCAAAATGTATGCATTTATGGATATATTTTGTTGAATTTTAACACCAAGTTGAGTTTGGTAGTGGGAGACTTATTGATTAGGTTGTTAATTCAATCTAATTAAGTAATTAATGAACTCTCATAGTGTATAGGGAAATTGCATTAGTGGATACTTTCTAAATTTAATATTTTAGTTATGTTTTTTAATTTGGAAGCTTCTAATTTATTTGCTAATACAATTGTAGTGAATAATGGAGAGGTCAATGCCTTCCTTTAATCAAAGTTAAATGAAATTTCAGGTATTTCCAACAAATTAGATGATATTTAAATTTCTTTAACTACCCACTTAATTAATCTTAATTGGACATCTTCCTCTAGTAGCCTATGAAGCAAACCAACTATTAAGGGGTATTGTTATGAAATTTGAAAAAATATTTTAAATTAATATTTACTAAATATTCATAAAAATATTACATCTAAACGATATTTCAATTGTAATCATTACTTTTAAATATACAAAATAAATCAACATTATAAATATTAATTTTAAATATTCTTAAAAACTACCTCCAAACAAATTTTATACTATTATCATTACTTCTAAATATTCAAAATAAATTTTCATTCTAAATGATAATTCTAAATAATATTAAAAACTATATCCAAATAAAGTTGTAACTATAATCATTATTAATCATTACCTTTTAATACTCGAAATAAATCATCACTTCAAATACAAATTTTAAATACTCTTAAAAAATACATCCAAATAAATAGGTAATTGCAATACTTATTTTTAAATATTCAAAATGAATCATTTTAAATACTAAATTTAAATCTTTTAAAATTTCTCCGAAAGATATCAATAATTATACAAATCTAAATAATAGTTTTTTATACAACTATTTATTAATGAACAAAGCAAATATTAAGTGTGTGTATATATATATATATTCCCAACAAAATAAAGATACAGTCCAAAATTTATAATTACCTAGTTTGGTGTAATTGCATCTAACACTATAATTAGATTTTAAAAAAAAAAAAAAAATCGCTTATAATATTTATAATATATATATATATATGAAAAAGAAAAAGAAAAGGTTAGATAAAATAAATGTATAGAGATTTGTGCATAAATATATAAAATGATGTGAAAATTTCAACAATAATAAATAGGTCAATAATGGCTCTTCCTACTCGTAGCCTCTTGCCCAATCACATATGACTTAAATCACCCAAAGTAAAATGCGTTACAGCTAGCGAATCACATGACGTGGCCCTTTCATGCTTATCTCTTTCCCTATTTTCCTTTTATTCAAGGATTATTTTCCTACCATATATTAATTCCTTTATAATAATAATCTCTTTCTTTATTTTCTTTTTTTTTTTTTTAGTTAAAAAATATTGGAAAATGACCAAATTATTGACCTATAGATTAAGATACACCTATATCACTCATAGCTACGGTTTTTATTGGATAATCCTATCTTGTGTGTGTTTTTCAATTAATAATACTTTATTTTTCTAAATTCTTAGGTTTATACATAATAACATCGGAGTTTTTTTTTTACCAAAATAAAATTGTGATCTTTCCCTTTTATATTCAGCTTTTGAAATATAATATTAGAATAATAAATTATAAATTTAGTATATTAAAATTAGAATTTAGTCTATATACTTTCAAAATATAGACTTTAGTCTCTATAGTTTAGAAAAAACTATCTTTTAATTTTTATGATTTGAAAAAAAATAGAATTTAGTCATAAATATGGTTTATAAAATTTAAAAAACAATCGGTCGTTTGTAATTATTGATGAATAAAATACGTAAAAGTTAGTTTATTTTTGTGTTTAACGATGAGAGTGTGAGATAGTGTTTCAAACAATTGAAACTGAAAATTTTATATATATTATTTTTTCTAAACTGAATTATTATATCTAGTAGGAATAGTTTAAATTTGAATTATATGAAAAGCAAAATTAGTGAGTAGGACCTCGATATTTATGTAAAAAGGTTAAATTAATTTTTTATTTTTGACATTACAAACAATTAGAGTGGATATTTGAACCTTGAGATAGTAGAAGAAGGATTAACCAGAACCAAACCATTAAACCAATGTATCTATGATTTATTATTGGCAATTGAACTATTGTCGGTTTGAGAATATTTGTAATTATGAAATAAAGAAAAATTAGAAGAAAAAAAAAAAATGGTACACTCTATTCTGCGTCGGAAAGAACCGACAAAAGAGTGGGGCCTACTTTAAAAATATGATGATGTGGAGGATAAATGAAACATCCGACATGACTACGCATTTGGACTCATTTGTCTGAGGTTGAGAAATCCAGTCATGGAAGGCCTGTTGCTTTATATGAACGCCACGTGTTTTAACAGGTTTTACAATACAACTGTCAAATTTGTCCGTTTGTATTTATAAAATTTGCAATCAGGCGTAGATCGGATAGGAAGGAATCCTCATTTCACACGTGTCAACTAGTATAATAATGTAAAATACAATTTTAACTTTCCTAAATTAAACTAAAAATCATATTCGCCGGTCGTGATTTTGGTTTTTTTTTTTTTTTTTTTTTTTAATTTAAACATAAAATGCACTATACACACTTTTTCATATCAAACGAATCAAATGCTGAATAAGCTTACATTTATCCATCAATGATTTCACGGATCAAACTAACCAAAAACCACATATTCAACCATCTCTATTGTTATCATGGACACGCATCTGTTTGCTTTATATGAACGCCACGTTTTAATGATCATTTGATCAAATATGAATATTACTATTACCTTAAAGTTGTGACATTAACATTAAAATTGAATATTTAAAAAATAAAATAAAATAAAACTCAAAGACAATTATTGATATAATATTTTAGTATAAAATAAAAAAATCGGTGAATTTTACTTTATTTAATAAAAAGTAAAGATTAAATATTCGAATTCATACTTTCGTGGTTACGGTTACAAATATATTAGAATTTGCTTAGAAAAAAAATAATATTACGTCTAATATGTTTACTCACAGTTTGAATTTTGCTAACATATTCTATTTGCACTAAATTCAAACATGCAAGTGTCATTAACACTTCGAAAATTAGAATTTGTTCGTTGATGTTTTGAAAATATCGACCTACAAGACGATAGTTTCTCAAGATATATGAAAAAAAAAAAAAAAAACTAAATTTCTAACTGATCAATTATAATATAAAAATGAATTTGCTATCTTGACCAACTTGCAATACTAATTACTAGCATAGAATATAAAGTAATATGATCCCTTAAATCAAAAGAAAGTAGTTTACTCCCCTCTCTCTCTATGTATATAGAAAAACTAAATGCAAGAGTTTCTCTTTTTTCATTTAAAGTTGGAAATATATTTGAAATATGTTTCCATTAAAAAAAAAAACTCAAAATTTGTTTGATAACTATGTATTTTTTATTTTTGTTTTGAAAATTTAAATCTACAACTTACTCTAACATATGTTTTAAATTTGAAAGGTAAAAGAAACAAAATCAAAATATTTGTTTTAATTTATGAAATTTGATAGTATTCAAAAAAAAAAATTTAATGAAGATGAAAGCATAGGTAGAGAAATATTTAAGTATAAAAAAAAAAACTTAGATTTTGAAAACAAAAAAAATTAAATGATTATAAAAATGATCTTAATATTATTTTTTTAAAAAAAGTTTATTTAGGGAAGAGAAATGTGAATGATTACGAGAAAAATGAGAACTAGAAGTAATAAAAAAGAAAAAGATTATGAAAAAAATTATTGTTCGTCTTTTGAGTAAAAAAAGATAATGAAAAAAAAATATTATGCCAATGAAATATTGTTAGTTGAAAAATAAAAAATACTTAAAGAATAAAATAAAAATATAATGAAAAAAAAAACCTAATAACCAAATACAAAAAATAATTGTTATTCTCTGATTATAAGTGGGTGAAACATGTCATAAAAGTGATGAAGTGTGAAGACCAAGGGTCTGGCGGGTAGAAGAAAATGTGAACAATATGTTTGAAACTTCCGACCATACAAAAGGGTAAAGTAGTCAAATTTGGGCGGAAAGTTAAAACGTTTCGTATTATTTTAATCATTTCCTAAAGCCCAGAATAAATAAACGTGCTCTATTCGTGGTCCCCACGGAATTTATATGTCTATTTATTAAACATTGTGGAATATATATAGGGACCCACCACCGTCTTTAATATATACATTTTATATACCTTACACGTGCAACGAAACTTCCTCCACCGCTCCCTTCCCACGTGCCAGTTTCTCTCTCTCTCTCTCTCTCTCGGAAGTTTTTGGGTGTCCCTCTATGGTTCAATATATTCCAATTTTAAGATAACTTAATCTTACTCAGATATATAATAATAGTAAAGTTATATAGTATTTTATATTATTTCATAATGGATTCCAGATATTTAATAGGGGAGCTTCATGACATGGCGATGAAATGAGAATAATTTTCCCTATTTCATTTTCATCATTGTATTATCTTTTTATTTTTTTCTTAAACTAATTTTTTATTCATTCTATGACTACTTTTCAAATTTATTCTTATTTTGTTTTCTCAATAGAAAATAGAGAAACATAATTTTTTTTATTATCAAATGATGTAAAATAATCGATTAAACAAACAATAATAAAAAATATCAAATAAATATTTATGATATATTAAAAGTAAAGTAAATACACATAAATAAAATATACACAATTTATAAATAAATAATTTAAACAGATTAGTTGGTAAACAATATTTCATTCATTTGAAGAGTTTATGATTCAAGTCATAAGTTGAACAAAATTTCTCAGGGTTCTAAACCACACACAAACCAGCTCTTAATTCATGTCAAACAAAATAAACATTGTCTATGTACTCATTTACTTTAAGTACAAATAATCATTTTCTAATCTAATTAGTTTCTCCCCAATGAAAAAATGTGGAACGGGCAAGTTTGGCCTGACATCTTTTAGGATCATCAATGTCCGCTTGGGAGCTGATACTATATTAAAAAAGTGTAAATATACATCAAGAAAATTCTCACCATTTCAATGTGGGATAATTGGCCACATGGTGAGTATCTCCGACCGGTAAAAGTGACATAAAAATAAATATTTTTATTTTCAATAATACCATAATAAAATGAAACATTACTCTGCATAACAACTTTTCATTCATCTATTTTAATTATAGCAGATTTTATTTGTTTTTCGAAATTTTCAAAAGCAAATTAATTGAAGATTATCAGTGAGCGGATTGAATCTATCAGCAAACTGATTGAGTTTATCGATTGCACTGCTGATTGAAGTCTATCAGATGAAGTTAAACTATTAATTGAAAGCTATCGGCTGAACTTATTGAAGCTATCCGTTAAACTGGTTAAGACGAGAACATTTTGATCATTTTACATAAACGATTTTTTTTTTTTTTTTATAGAAAATATGTTCATAATTTTGGTAGAGTGTTTATATAGAGGTGTTATTAATTTTTGTTTGAAAGAAAAATGTTTATAAAGAAGTTCTAAAAAGTGTTTTTTGTTTTTTGTATGATGTGACATTTAAGATTATATTTAATTAAAAGTTTTTTTTGGTTATTTCAAATTATTATTAATATTGAAGATTTGTTGCATTTCTTGTCTAAGAAAGGAAATAAAAGACAATATGAATTAATAAATATTTTAAAATAATTGAAAATCAAAATATGTACTACTTTCGTTTGAATTTAATTTATAAAACATTTTTTTAAAATGCGAACTTAATTATGAAATTAACATTAATTTAACATTATAAAATGTATTTATAAAATGTAAATTGCATTATGAAATTATAATTAATTAAAAATTACGATATAGTTTTTTTTATTTGAAATTTATTTTTCAAAATATGATATTACATAAATGAGAATGAAGTGAAAAATAATAAAATTGAATACAATTATCTGGAAAAAAAAAAATTCAATCTCAATTTTTTTTTATAAGAATGTCTTTCTATCCAAATGTATTCACAATTTTATTAAAATATAAATTAATAAATATTTAAAATTTATTTAGATAATCAAAAATAAAAATATGAAATTAACGTTAATTCAACATTGCTAACATATTTTTATTATGGTTATTAATGAATTTATTTCTATTTGGAAAGAAAAATAAACAACCAACTAATTTTTAAAATTGATTATAAATTATAATTAAGAAAAAAATTTATTAAAATGTGCATAAAATGTTAAAGTGAGCACAATCAAAAATAATTGATATAAATGTTTAATCCTTGAATCTCCCAAAAAAAGAAAAAACAAACAGCATTCTAAATTTAATAATAAGAACAAAAATAATTATTAAAAAGAAAAAAAAAAAGAGAGAGAGAGAGAATGTGTAGAAAGGTTCAAAATAATGAAAATAACCAATAAACAAAAGATGAAGCACATGTTGTCACGGTGGCTGAGGGTTTTAATTTATAATTAAAAGTATTTATTCTAATTTAAGACGACATAAAAATCTGAAGCGTTAGATGCCAAACAGATCCATAGTGGTTGTAATTACTTTAATGTCCTCGTGGGCAAAAAAAAAATGGCAAGCTTATTGCTGTGCCGCCTCAGAGGGCGCCAAAGCGCACGTGGGCATCCTGTACGGTTGAGCAAAGCACGTGAGAGAGTTGTTAGAAGACACGTGTCAAGGCAATATATATATATATAAATAATGTGCGTAGCTGTCTTGCCCCTTATTACCTTTACAAAACTATTTACTTGGATTCTCCACATCTCTTTTTTTGCTTTTGTACCTTACCGGTCCTTTTTTTTGTTTTTGCACTTTTGCCCTCAAACTTATTCATATTATTTTCTTTTTAAATACAATATTTTATTTTATATTTTAATTTTGTAATGTGTAATGGATAATTTATAAACATATCGCCGCCTACTTTAAGCTTCCATTGATACGCATTTTTTAGGCTCAATTATGAAGATAGATTCATAATATCGAATCGACTATTGAAATTTATGGATGCTTTCTTACAAATGTAATCTATATCTCTCTAGATATTGAAGTCATGAAAACTATGAGTTACTGTAAATTTATTTTGAATATTTATAAGTAATAATGTTTGGATGTAGTTTTTTTAAGAATATTGAGTAAATACTAATTTAAAACAACCCCATGGTGCTCTAATCTTAGCTGAAGTTTGGGTAAGAAAGATGAATACAATGTTAACGGGAGAAAGATCATTTCAAAGATAATTAATAATTTGAAAGAGAAACAAAAAGAATAATTAATTTTGTTTTGAGTGAAAACAAAATAATAATCAAAATAATTTTTATATACGTTTGAGAAGAAAACAAATAATTATGAAAAAGAATAAAATAGTAAATAAGGATATGTATCATATAATTAGCTAAAACTTAATTAAAATTAAGAAAATTGTAGGGAATGTGGTATAAAATAATTACTGAAGTAATAGTTAACTTTTTAAATATTTGTATATATAGTTATTAATATTAAATTTAAGAAAATATAGGACAATACTCATTTATATATTAATATTATTGTATTATTAATATTGTATTTAAGAAAGTAGACGATAATGTTCATTAATATTATAATTATATAATTTTTTTTAATGATATTTTTTAGATTTGACTCATAAAATTTAAGGCTATACCAACATAAGGGGGTGAAACATTTGTAGTTGTATGGATAAATTAAATGTCTCAATACTATAAATTTTTTTTTATTTTTTTTTATTTTGACATAATTACTACAAATTCTGATTGCAAGAGAGAGTTTTAAATCAAGCTGCTGTCGTTTTTAGCAGAATATATGAACGACAAATCGACTCTCTGGTCAAAGATATCCGCGAAGATCAAATAATATATTTTGAATATCAATATGCTGATATTTATACTTATAATATTGACATATATTCAGATTGGTCCCATGCATTAAAATAATTTCTTTTAATTATTTCTCCACCTCTGAAGACAATGATTCAATAAAATAAAATAAAATAAAGTTACAAACTATAAAGAGAGAAAATAAAGAATGAGTGAATTACTCGTAATGGTTATATATATGAATATAATGGTTGTTTAGGATTTGAATAATAATCATATTTGATTATTCCACTACTACAAAAATGTAAATCACTTAATACTAGCCATTTTAATTAAAATAATTGGCGTTCCATACAGAGCAAACAAATGCTCAAG
>JBBMEG010000024.1:3933258-3952903 GCA_037832605.1 Cyclanthera cordifolia
ACTTGATCCTAAATCCATTAAGTGCATTTTCCTCGGGTATGCTTCACACAACAAAGGTTACAGATGTTATTCACCAATCACTAGAAAAATGTACACATCCATGGATGTCACCTTCTTTGAAAACCAACCTTTCTATACCAAGTCCCAAATTCAGGAGGAGAGTATGAGGGAATTTGAAATTGAATCATCGCTTCCTCAACCTAGTATCCTAACTATTCCTGAAAATGAGTTATCTGTTCCTAAGTCTAGTATCCCAACTGTTCCTGAAAATGAGTCATCTGTTCCTCAGCCTAGTATCCTAACTATTCCTGAAGCTTCCCAAACTCGTATGCCTATTGTCTACACGAGGAGAAAAGAGGTTGTTGTGCAAAACCCAGAATGCCAATCGTCTGAACCAGATTCATCATCGTTGAATTCCACAAGTGAAAATACCACTTTTATGGCACCTATTATTGATGATCTGACCTTGCCAATTGCTCAGAGAAAAGGTGTCGAAAGTTGCACCAATCATCCCATTGAAAAATATGTTGCAAATGGGAATTTGCTTCCATCTTACAAAACCTTTGTGACTCAATTGGACAATAATTACATTCCCTATAACATAAATGACGCTTTAGAATGTCCAAAATGGAAAGAAGCTGTTTATGAAGAAATCAAAGCCCTTGAAAATAACAAGACATGGACTCTCACAAAGCTTCCACAGGGAACGTCCAGTTGGTTGCAAATGGATTTTCACTGTCAAATACAAATCTGATGGAAGTGCGGAACGATTTAAAGCTAGACTTGTTGCAAAAGGATTCACACAATCTTACGGAATAGATTATGAAGAAACATTTGCCCCAGTTGCAAAATTGAATACTGTGCGGGTATTGTTATCCCTAGCTGTAAATCTAGACTGGCCACTACACCAACTTGATGTCAAGAATGCATTCCTTAATGGTGATCTCGAAGAAGAAGTTTACATGCAAATTCCTCCTGGACTAGAAAACAATTCTAACAGAAATATGGTGTGCAAGCTTAACAAGGCGTTATATGGTTTGAAACAATCTCCGCGTGCTTGGTTTGACAGATTTTCTAAAACACTTATCTCTAGTGGCTATTACCAATGTCAAGCTGACCATACTTTGTTTCTGAAATCTTCAAATCACAAATCAACAATTTTAATTGTTTATGTGGATAATATCATCATTACAGGAAATGACAGTGAAGAAATCAACAAACTTAAAAGAATGCTTTCGATTGAGTTTGAAATCAAAGACTTAGGAAACTTGAAGTATTTCCTAAGTATCAAGAAGTAGTGCTGGAGCTGAATATAGAGCTCTTGCCTTGAGAATTTGTGAAGGTATATGGATTCAGAAACTCTTAACAGAACTGAAAGTTGAGACTCAAAAATCAATGATAATGTTTTGTGATAGTCAATCTGCCATAAGCATTGCTAAGAATCCTGTTCAGCATGACAAAACAAAACACATTGAAATAGATAGACACTTCATATTTGAGAAAGTCAACAACAACACCGTGGAGTTAAACTATGTTTCATCTCATTGTCAAATTGCTGATATTCTCACCAAGGCTCTACCAAGAAATATTTTTGAAGAATTCAACTCCAAGCTTTGCTTGTACAACATTTACTATCAAGCTTGAGGGGAAGTGTAGAATTATTTTATTCAAATTTTATTTTATTGTTATATTTACCATATTTAGGATAAATCTTCTCTAGGTTACATTTTTTCCTTTTCTATTTCTTTCCTGAGTCTATTTATTCCTTTGTATTATTAAGTTTGAATAATAAGAAAAATAGAGGTTTTTTCCACAAAATCTAAGAAAACTAAATTTTTTCATTTTAGGTACGTTAAATATCAAAATATAGAAATTGTGTTAAATCGGATGTTGTTATCATTTTATTGCCAAAAACTCATCAAAGTTGGGAGCATCTATATTTGAATAGGAATACAGGTTGCTGAGAGCTAAGAAGCATGGACACCACTTCTATTTTGACAATGTATCAGTGTCGGACAACGACACTTTTGGACACTCTTCGGACACGTATCCGACACTCAAAAATTTTTCCTCTTTTATTATTATTATTTTTAATTTCGGACACTTCACGGACACACCTTGGACACTTCATCGACACCTCATTTAAGACTTATTTGTTACAAGTTGATAGAGGCCGTTGACAACGATATCCATCAAAGATAGATGTACTAAAATGAAAAAAGAAAGAAAGAAAATAGAGTGAAGAAAAAAATGAGATAAAAATTAAAGTATTTTGAGATTGTTTAAGGTAGGCTTATAAATTTTGATTTCTTTGCTTTTAGTATACATGTAAAGAATGATGAGATTTTGATCTTTATTGGATTTAAATGGACTCATATTTTATATTCATCATTATTTGAAATATTTTTCATACTTAGTAAATTATTTTACTATTTTGGATTTTATATTTTAATAGTATAACATATAAAATTATAATAAACAACGTGTCCTCGACGTGTCCGTGTCCTACATTTTAAAATAATGACATGTCTACGTGTCCGTATCTCGCGTCCGTGTCCGTGCTTCTTAGGTGGAGAGCATTGACCAAGTCAGGACAATCCCAATACTAGGTGCATTCCCAATGTTGGGCGCTCAATGCTAGCTGCATTCTTATTGCTCGTCGCATTCCTAAATACAGTGTATATTTCTAGAAGTGACAAAGCGCAGTGCATTCCCATTGCTGGACGCATTCTACCCGCATCCGAATTAAAGGTTGAAGAAAGACAAATTGTCATTTCACGCGGATTGAGGAATGATTGAACGGCCAAGACTTGTTGCTACTTGCCCAAGTAACATCATCTGGCAACAAGTAAAAGACCACCAAAATAGCTTCCTAAAATTGAGGAAGTGGTGGATGAGTGAAAAAAATATGGGAATTTAGTCTATATAAAGGACCATCATCAGCAAGCTTAAGTGAGTCAGTGTGCAAGTCAATGTTTGTTTGATTTTTAGTAAAAAAGGTGAGAGAGTGAATTGCCCATTGCTAGGGCCATTGCCATTGCACGGGACATTGTAGCCAACTTAATTGGTACGAAGTTGAAGTGTAAGATAGCTGCCTTACCGTTCTCAGCATTCATATGAGTGACACATATGCAAGAGATAATTCTTCTACTATTCCTTTTCTGACTAATCTTTCAGACCATATCTGTAACATACTTTATTTTTAATGCAATTTACTTTATTTTCTGATGTTTACTTTTATGCTTTTATTTTCTATGTAAATGATGTTGTAGTCTTGTGTGGAGGTTATCTTATGTTTAATAGAAGCAGAATCAATGCCTATCATGCCATTAAGCTACATTCATTCCCGTTGAGTATTTGCATGTTATGTTTTGAGCAAGGTTTTGAGTAGATTAGTGATGACAAGGTAGAATTTCTATTTTACAAAGTAAGTATGTTAACTAACGAGGTCGACCGGCCATCCACTTATCGTTTACGCTTTACTTCGTTATCAAAATCAAATGAGGTCAAATGCAAGGTCCTAACTATTCTTATTAGGTTCACTACTCGACTTGACTAGTAGGTTTAGGGAGGGTCCCCATAGCCAACCCATTAATGAATATAAACCACATCCTTAATGCGGACAACATTAAGAGAGAATGTACATTGGGAGAAGGCATTGATGTGCACCATGCCACTTGTCTTAGCGAATTAATCTCTCTACTATTATGATTTATGTACTTACTCTTACTTAACATTCCTGTCATTTATTAATGCATGTTTAAACAGGAGGTATTGGGCAAGGCAATGTCTACTGCATTGAGCATGTATTCTGCATTCACACTTTAATTCAATACCATAACCCACCTGATTATTGAATGTTACCTTTCCTGAACCAGAATATAAAATTACTTCAAAGAATCGATCCTTGAGGAGATGATTTGGATATTCATTACTTGATACAATTGACAGCGTACACTTGCGTTTTCTTACATAGTTTTGTGAAGGATATTAGTAAAGTCTTCCGCATCTGATTTATACTCCCATTGCATTCCACCAGGGTATGTTCGGACCAGGAATGGGTATGACTCTCGATGGTTGAGTCACCGAGAATCATTTTCTCCATATTTGCGTTTTCCAAAAATCACCTTTTTATTCTCTTCCTAACTACTTTTTGTTCTTCTTGTTAAATTATGTAAACCACCAATCAACCTAAAAACTTAAACTTATAGGTTTAGGTAAATTTAATTATGTCAACTAACACTCTCCTCATTTGGACTTAGAAATTGAATAAATGTCCTGCAAAGGGAAAGAATTTTAAATGAGAAGGAAATGACTTGGCAAATACTCGAACTTAGGACCTCTTGCTCTGATACCATATTGAATTATGTAAACCAACAATCAAACTAAAAGTTTAAACTTATAGGTCGGGGTAAATTTAATTATGTCAACTAACACTTCCTATAACAGTTTTTTTTCATTCACATCATTGTCATTATTTTATTTTTCTCATAATCATTCTCAATGACTAGACATTAAACTAGACATTTTGTCCATTGAAATATATAATATGAAATAAAATATATTAAAATTATATATGGGTACAAATATACCATGATTACAATAAAAAATTAATATAAAATAAACATCTCCTCCCCTAAACACCAATCTCAAAACAAGGTTTTTGCAACCTCTTTTTCAAAAACACAAATTCCCAAAAAATGACTTCAAACCTCAAATCACTCCACTTCCTCTCCTCACCTCGGAATTTTTATATTTTTTTGTTCAGTGGAATAATTTTTTTGTGATGTTTCGATAGGAATTCTTGTAATTTTAAATGCATTAATGGTTTTTATTTCCTATCAATAAATAAAACAAATCTTTTAGGTTACCAATTGACCAAAGAGTTTACCGTGTCAAATTTCTGTTTAAAACATGTAATTACAAGTCTAAAATAAAATCATTAAAACACGCAAGGAAGAAATTAAGTCCAAAGCAGTAAATTGGTGGTTAGATGTATGCCATTTTATTCTTAGTAAGATGCAAACTTACGTGCCATCCCTCTTGGATCTGTATTCCAGGTACTTCGTCAAAATATCATCAACTGTAGGTGTGCGTGGAAGTTTGACTAGCTGACAGAATCAGCTGAAAAATCAATATGCTAACTAGACAGATGCATGGATAACTTAGGGAGTAGGTTTCCAATAGATACATGCGACAAGACAAATGCTTGAAACAGCCAATTCATCAAACAAAACATTAAGTTCAAATTAGACAATTGATAAATAAGTGTTAAACTATAGCCAGTCTGCCCTACTACCAAATTGGAGCTGTCTCTTGTAATCACACCCTTCTCTTTTTTTTTTGTAATTTCCCTCATGAATGAAATTGTAACTAATACAAAAAATATATAAATTATTTCTTGTATAAAAAGGATAAAGATGTTAAAAACCATTTAATTTGCATGAAGGAAAAATGTCAACTATATCCATTTTGCAACAAAAACTTAGAACCTGATTTAATGCAAAATAAATAAAAATGACATGAAGAAATTGAACTTATTTTTTTTTTTTGTAGGAAACGGAAACCATTCTTTTTTTTTTTTAATAAAAAGTACAATACAACCTATATCAAAAACTATAGAAGATGGAAGAAAAACAGAAGATGAGGGGCCAAAAGAGGGCACAATAACATAATAGGAAGCTCCTAAGGTACAAGCTCATAAGAAAAGAAAACCCAGGGAATCAAGGGTATCAATTGTATTTGTATAAGAACACTAAGCTGTGTGTGCCTTTGTAAAACCATAGATTGATAGACAAGAATCTTGACCACCAAAATGAACAAATAGAATTGAACCGAATTATAAGCTACCTTATCCTGCTGTGTAACAAATTCCCAATCGTCAACAAGTTGCTTTCTTAGTGTAGAAGGTATTTGAATCTTGATAACCTTTTCAACGGATTGATTGTCCTTCCAAAAAACCACAGAACCATGTTTAACTAAATATAATGGCAATAAAACGAGCCACAAGAAAATAAAGAACAGCTGAAAATTTGATTATACTAAAAAAGCTGTTGAAATTGCAGATAAAATACTCAAACACAGCAAGCAGAATGACAAAACTGAATCAACATAGAAATATAACAGTTCTGTAAAAATACTATAATTTATGGAGGAAAGGAAAAGAGTAAATCTTAAGGATAAAGCTCCTTTTATTTTTTTTGAAAAGGCAACAAACTCTTCATTAAAAATTTGCTGAACCTCCTTGATTAAGGAAATCGAATTGTTTGAATTCAAAGCTGAACCTAGTTTATTGACTCCATATGAAGAAAATAGATGAACAGCAGCAAAGTGTGAACTGCTTAACCTATACCTATTTGAGGAACGTAATCTTATACAGAAAAGTAAGCTCAATTGGTTAAAGGGGATGAAAACACGAGCTTCTTTCATAGGTTCCTTGCTGCCAGAGAAGAAAAGGTCTCATATCAGTCATCCATAGCAGTTCCAGTCCACAAATTGAAGCATCAGTTATTGACCAAGAAATAATCAGTTTCTTCAGCACTATGTACTCCAAACTTCCTGGTACTAGGCGGCTCCCCAGTAATCTAAACTAGAACTCAGTCTCTGACTTACAAAATGACGGCCTCGTCAAACCTTTTTCAAGTGAAGAAATCTTCTCAGCTTTATCAACTCTTGGCAAAAGCAAAGCACCGGGCCCTGATGGCTACACAATGGAATTTTTCATCTCCTTTTGGCCCTTGCTTAAGGAAGATTTTATACGACTCTTTGAGGAATTTTATGACAACGGGCATTTGAACTCAGGTATCAAGGAGAACTTCATCTGCCTTATTCGGAAAAAAGAAGAGGCACTATTTGTTAAAGACTTTAGACCGATTAGCCTTACAACTTTTATATATAAGATAGTTGCTAAAGTATTGGCTGAAAGACTCAAAATTGTGATGCCTTCTCTGGTTTCAAAATTCCAAAGTGCCTTTATCCACAATCGCCAAATTCTAGACCTCATCCTCATTGCTAATGAAGCTGTGGAATATTATAGAAGAAGAAAGAAAGCGGGATGGATACTTACACTTGATTTAGAAAAGGCTTTTGATTGTGTAGACTAGGAACTTCTTTTGGAAATAATGGCTCGCCGAGATTTCCACCCTAGATGGATCGGTTGGATCAAAGGTTGCATTTTTTATTCCAAATTTTCAGTAATAATAAATGGCCAACCAAAAGGTCGGATCTTTGCTACAAGAGATCTTAGACAAGGTGACCCATTATCACCTTTTCTCTTCCTGCTGGTCATTGAAGTTTTCAGCTCAATGGTTATTAAAGCTCATTCAAGGAGAATTGTGGAGGGTTTCTTTGTTGGCAAAGACAATATTCATCATCCCCTGCTTCAATTCGTGGACGATACTTTACTCTTCTGCAAATATGATAATGGAATGATGAACTCTCTTATTCATCTTACTCACTTATTTGAATGGAGTTCGGGTCTGAAAATAAATTGGGAAAAGTCCGCTTTTTTGTGGGATCAATATTAAAGATACAGAGATCTCAACCCTTGCCTCAAAGCTCAGATGCAAAGTTGAAGCCTTACCATTCTCATATCTGGGTCTCCCTCTTGGGGGCCACCCCAATATTTAACCTTTTGGCAGCCTGTTCTCGATAGAATTGACAAAAAGCTTGCTAGGTGGGCAAAATATAATCTCTCTCGAGGAGGTAGACTGACTTTATGCAATTCTGTTCTGGCTAACATCCCCATATATTATCTCTCGATTTACAGAATGCCTCCTTCTGTGGTTATAAAGATTGAAAGACTAATTCGAAAGTTCTTTTGGGGGAGCAAAGATGGTACCTCTATTAATCACCTTGTAAGATGGAGTCGAGTTATTCTTAACAAAGCATCAGGAGGTTTAGGCCTTGGGTCAATTAAATACAAAAATGAGGCACTATTGACAAGTGGGGCTGGAGATTTGTACATGAACCATATGCACTTGGAGGCAGATCGTTGCTAGTATCCATGGACTCTCTCCCTTTCACTTGCATACCCATCCTAAGAGCCTCTCAAGTCTCAGAAACCCTTGGCATTTTATATCTCTCTTTTGGAAAAAGTTTGAGCATCTATCAAGGATTCAGCTCGGGAATGGGCTACGTATTGATTTCTGGTCTAATGTATGGGCATCAAATATCCCTCTTAAACAGCTTTTCTCCCGAATCTTCTCTATCTCAAGAATGCAGGAGGGCTCGGTCGCTTCCTATTGGGATGAGCATACCCTTTCTTAGAGCTTTAATTTCAGAAGATCAATTTCAGGAAGACAAGGTGCGTTTTAGGGGCCGATATTGATAGGATTGTTATTAGGGGTATTTTAGTAAATACCTAAGGAAGTTTGTTAGACATTTTGGTTATAAATAGAGGGGATGGATAGGTAAGAGGTATCCAAATATTGAGTGACAACTTAGGGCTCTTAGGGAATAGTTCTCTAGAGATGGGAGGTTCCAAGTCCTATTAAAACTTGGTTATCTTTGTATTTTCTATTCATTTTATATTTCAATATAGTTTGGGTCGTATCAGTATAGGCATCTAATATCCCTCTTAAACAGCTTTTCCCCCGAATCTTCTCTATCTCAAGAATGCAGGACGGCTCGATCACTTCCTATTGGGATGAGCATACCCTTTCTTGGAGCTTTAATCTCAGAAGATCAATTTCAGAAGATGAGGAAAGGGAGTTTAGCAACCTCCTAGCTTTGGTTTCCAGGTCTCTCGAACACTCACCCTCAATGGACTTAGTGCTGTTCAAACATATATGAAAGACTAAATGTCCAAAGAAGGTCTCCATTTTCACTTGGATTCTAATCAATGAGGGTATTAATACAGCGGATCGTATTAAAAGAAAGTTGCCACTTCATTCGCTCTCTCCATCAATCTGCCCGCTATGCCTACTCTTCAGCAGGAAACTTCCATACACTTGCTCTTCTTTTGCTCATATGCAACACAATGCTGGTCAAAGTTGTTTGGACTATTTAAAGTAAGTCGGGTCTTCTCCAATGACTGCAAATCGAATGTGCTTTGTCTAATCAAGGGTCCTAGAATGTCTATGAAAGCTAGAATTCTGTGGGCTAATGCTACAAAGTCCCTGCTGTATGAATTATGGTGGGAACGTAACCGAACAATCTTTGAAGATACTTATCTTCCCTGGAAGGCTTGTTCGGATCGCGCCCTATGTTCTTCTTCTCTTTGGAGCTCCTTATCCAGTGCCTTCAAACCCCTTTCAGCTCAAGACATTATCAACAGTTGGGAAAGCTTCCTGTAACCTTGCTCCCTCTGCCAAATTTTCGGCCTTGGTTATAATTTTGTAATGCTTTGCTATTTTTAAATTTTTCATTTGTATTTTGATTTTAGTTAATTTTCTTTCATCTCCCCTTTGGGGTTTGTTTTCCTCTTGTACTATTCCTTCTTTGAATGAGAAGTTTTGTGTCCTTTTCTAAAAAAAATTCTTCTCAGTTAGATGATAATGAGAAGAGTCTTGGATAGAGATTCTTGAAAGATGAAGTCTGGTGCCATCTGTCATTCCAAAAGGATATTCTATTACCGAGACCAAGCTGAAAACTAGCATATTTTTCATTGGCTTTCCATGATGTTGAGATACGTTTTCAGGGGCTTCTCAAATTGGATTGGTATTTGCCAGATGTATGCCAATTGTGTGGAGAACCATGTAGGCTTGTAATTACTTTTCTCATAAAGATTCAGGTTCATTCATAAATCGCCATCCCCATTTTGCTAAGAGATCAATATTTTTATTCTTTATAGACCCAATGCGAGACCACCATTAGATTTTTCTTGAGCCAACTTGCTCCATCTTACTAAATGATTGATATGGCTTTGATCCTTACCACCCAAAAAAAAATTTCTAACCATTCTCTCAATTGTTAGGCTTACTTGTGGTGGCATTGAAAATACAGACATATAATAAATTGGAAGCTTGACAACACTGAGTTACATAGTGTGAGTTGACCACTGCTTGACAACGAGTATTTGACCTCTTTCTAGCTATTTTTTAATCTTGTTGATTACTGGTAGCCAAAAATTGCAGACTTTGAGGAGCCATCCAATGGAAGACCAAGGTATAAAAAAGGAAGGCTTTCAATTCTGCAATGTAACTTCGAAGCCATAGTAGTAACTTTAGAGTTATCAATGTTCAAACCATACAGACTTGATTTTCCCCAATTGACTTTCAGACCTGAGCACCATTCAAAAATTTCTATAACTCCAATCAGTGTATCAATCATCTTGTCATCATCTTTGCAAAATACTAGTGTGTCATCTACAAACTGCAACAGGGGAACATGGGTTTTATCTTTGCCAACCAGAAAGCCTTCAATCAACCCTTTGATATGAGCTTCTGGCATTAATGAGTTGAAGACTTCACTCACTAGGAGAAATAAAACGAGGACAATGGGTCTCCTTGTCTAAGACCTCTAGTGGTTGCAATGCTTCCTTTGGGTGGGCCATTTATAAAAACTGAAAATTTTGTGTTGCTAATACAACCCTTGATCCAATGGATCCATTTCTCATTTAAACCCATAGATCTCATTACTTCTAAAAAAAATTCCCATTCAACGCCATCAAATGTTTTTTCCAGATCTAATTTCAAAATCCAGCCAGCTTTCTTTTTGGTTCTGTATTCTTCCACAATCTCATTGGCAATTAATATAGGGTCTAAAAATAGTCTTCCTTTAATAAAGGCACCTTGATAATGTGAGATGATGAAGGGCATTACTCTCTTCCTTCTTTCTGCAAGGACTTTAGCTACTATTTTGTAAATGGATGAGGTTAAACTGATGGCCTAAAATCCTTTATCATCTGAGCTACGTTTTTTTTTGAATCAGGCAAATGAAATTCTCTTTGATACAAGCATTTAAGTGACCATTGGAGTGGAATTCGGTGAATATTCTTCCCAAGACATCTTTCAGTAGCTCCCAGAAGGAGAGAAAGAACTAACTTGAGAACCCATCGGGCCCTGGAGCTTTGTTTCTTCCCAAAGAACACAAAGCTCAATGAATTTCTTCCAGCGAGAAGGGTTTGATCAGATCTGCATTTTGAGCATCAAAGACTTTGGCTCCTTTTAAGTTTCAAGGTACCTTTCGAGAGCCAGGAGATTTAGAGTGAAGTCTTTAATAAAAGCTCACTATTTCTTCTTCAATCTCCAATGTAGATAATAATGGGCCTAAGTTGTTATACAGGACTGAGATGAACGATTTCCTTCTTTTGGCTGCCAGATATCTGTGGAAGAAGTTTGTATTTTCATCCCCTTCTTTCAACCAAGTAAGTTTGGTTTTTCTGAATTAGATCCCTTTCTTCATTAGTGTATAGGTTGACAATTCACTTTTATCTTGGACCCATCTCTCTTCTTCGAGCCGGCAACAAATTTTCATTATTAGCTTTTGATTCTAACTGCTCAATTTCTGACAAGAGAGAAGTTTATGAGGCTCTAGTCTGTTCTCTATAGCTGCTATACCAAGTCTTTTGTGCTTCTTTGACCTTTTTTAGTTTTGCAAAAACCACGAAGCCAGCCCATCCATAAGAGTTATCTTTTTTCAAAGAGGCTTCGATAATAGTCTTACAACCTTGGATTTTCAACCAACTATAATAAAAACGAAATGGGGATGGCCCCCATTTGAAGGTCCCTGCTTCTAGGAGGAGTGGGAAATGATCAGAAATTGGTTTCATCAACCTTGATACTCTGGAGTTGTTGAACATTGTCTCCCAATCATTTGAAACTAAAAAATGGTCAATCAGGGATCTGGATTGTTCATTGCCCGACCTAAACCATGTGAATTTTCCGTTTGAAATGGCTAAATCAGTAAGTTCTAACTTAGCAATAAGGAGGTTGAAGTCTTTCATGCCTCTTGTCTGACTACTCATTAGTTTTCTTTCAAAGACCCGTCTTGCAACATTGTAATCTCTCCAAGAGCACCAAGGGTCTTCTATATATATAATGCTAATGATTGCAATTCGTCCCATAGGTAAGGCCTTTCTTTTGCATCTGAGGGACCATATACATTAGTTATCCAGCAAGTTTTATTTTGCATCGCAATCTTTATTGATAGTGTATCCACCCTCAATGAATTCTAGAATTTTGATTTTGCTTTCATCCCACATTGAAAGTTTGGCCTCCAGATTTTCCCCATGCTTGAACCAAAACCCAGCCTCTAAGAATCACGGACACGGACACGGACACGAGATACAGACACGACATGATACGGACATGTAGACACAATTTTAAAATGTAGGACACGGACACATTGAGGACACATTATTTATTATAATTTTATATGATATACTGTTAAAATATAAAATCCAAAATAGTAAAAACCATTTACTAACTATGAAAAATATTTCAAATAAAGATGAATATGAAGTTAACTCACGTAGTTAGTTATATGACTCCATTTAAATCCAATAAATATCAAAATCTCATCATTTTTTACATGTATACAAAAAGAACAAAAATCAAAATTTATAAGCCTACCTTAAACAATCTCAAAATACTTTATTTTTTATCTCATTTTTTCTTTACTCTATTTTCTTTCTTTCTTTCCTTTTTTTTTTTCATTTTTAGTACATATATCTTCAGTAGATGTCGTTGTCAATGGCCTCTACCAACTTGAAACAAATAAGTCTTAAATGGGGGTATCCATGAAGTGTCCAAGGTGTGCAGTGAAGTGTCCAAAACTAAAAATAATACTAATAAAAGAGGATACGGAATTTTGAGTGTCAGACACGTGTCCGAAGAGTGTCTGGATGTGTAGTTGTCTGACACGTGTCCGACACGAATAGGTTGTCAAAATAGAAGCATTCATGCTTCTTAGCCCAGCCTATATCTTTTGAGCTCCATAGGGATTTTATGAGATTGCAATTAACTGAAGGTAGTTTAGTTTCTTGAATCAACACCACATTTGGACAGTTTTTTATAAGAAGTGGCTTGATCACAGATCTCTTTGAAGAATCCCCCGAATCTCTAGTATTCCAGATTATTATTTTCATTGGTGGGGGATAGTTTTGTTCTAGGACGATATTAGTTCCGCCTACCAGCTTCCTTGAATTGGAAATCGCAAGATGGAGCCAATTTTGATGGAAACTGATCTTCTATTACGCTTTGTTCATCTATGTCTTGTTCTTTCTCGAAATGTTTTTTTGATTGTTCATTGATTGAGGGCATTTCTTCTTCTTGATATAAGCTGCCTAGCTCAGTTGGGAATTCAGGCTCCACACTACTCACACTTATTTATGATTCATTGTCCGAGTTATCATTGATTGTGTCTTCTTTGTTCTGAGTAATCGGATCCTCCGACATTGTGCCTTTTAAAAGAGAAATACCAGATGAAAGTACTTGCTGCTCAGTTTGAATCTCAACCGACAGAATTGAAGTTGGGATATGAACCAACTTATTTTGGCTTTGGAATAAGGGTTTAGGGTTTTGGAGGTAGGATCAAGTTCAAGTCAAAGATTGTTTCTTAGATCATCTCCTAAAAATTCATTAGACCAGATTTGTCCTCCTCCATCCGAATATGAAGGACCTATTTGTGACCTCTGCTGGACCATAACACACATCTATAGAGCAGCATTCCATTTTTGCAGCTTACTAACAAAAAGCGTGCCATATTCCTCTCTGCATAATTGATGGAAGTAATTTCTCAGAGGATCTTGAAGGAAATGAACAACTGTTCCTTCTAGCCATAAAAGAAGAGCCATACAGTTTCCGTATGCTTGGTCTTCCAGTCGAAAAACAGAGTTATCTTTCCACGGTCTAAAGCAGTCGCCCAATACCACCATTTTTTAACTTCCATAAGGGTCAAACCAAAAAAGAGAAATGATTGCAGGGCAAGCGAGAGTAACAAGAGTGGTAGAGAAGAGAGAAGGAGGTGTGGATCAAGGTGCAAGAGCAAGCGAGTGTAGCGTATCGGGAGGTAGGAGGAGTTGTTTCTGAGATAGAGAAAAAAGACTAACCTGTACTCGATCTTGATGAGGGATTAATCGGCCGATGAACATCTTGAACGTGGCGCAAGCAGGGAGAAGAAATCGGCAGTGAGTTGACGGGGAGTCAGGCCAACGGTCTTTCCCGCCATAACTTCAGAGAGAGCTTTAGCGAGGAAAACCATGGTCCTATCTCCAAATAAGATTCAATTATAAGCCTTTAAACGTAATGTTGTGAAGAAGAAGACCCCATTGCAGTGCTATTAGATGGAGAACTGGATAATGTGTGGCTAGAGGAGTTGGTGAATGTGTGCATCGTGGAGTAGAAAAAAAGTGATTGATGTCATGGGATTGAGGCTTTAAGAAAGATCAAATCCTAACCTGATTTCTTCGGTTGAATCTTGAAACAAGGCAAGAGGCTTCCAAAAGCAATTCACTTTCCAGTAACCATCGATTATGAGCATGAGCAAGATCTTTAAATTTCACAAATTATTATAAAGCTCCTTTTATTAAGTTTATAAAAAATATACAAGTATTCAATTGCACAATTACTCACCTTATTGCTTTGCTTTCTATTTTTCCAATAAAGCAACAGAGAAAAGAAATTAAGGAGATACATATATATGTCCTAAAGCTATTATTACTAATAAGCTATTATATCTATATATCTCTCTCTCTCTCTCTCTCTATATATATATATATATAATATATGTCCTAAAGAAAAAAAAAACATAACCTAAGTTTCTTAGTTTTTAATCCATAGAAGGATGAAGCTAACAGTAAACTCAGTTATATACAAATAGCTAGAACAAATTTATGTTAAGAAACTTTCTAACAAAATTAGAACTTTGGAACACTATACACAATAAAAACCAACCTTGGTGCCAGAGTCATTCTTCCGTTTCTTCCCCTTTGGTGCTGCAACAAATATAAACAGAAAAACATAAACATTATAAGAATTTGATTTTTTTTAGTTTCGTGGTGGGGGGTTCGAGGCCATGACCTTTTGGTCATAGGAACACTTATGAATGAGAAGAAAAGCTTGCTCAAGCAGAGAAGAAAAGCTTTCTTGTGTTGGCATTACAAGCTTGCTCTTGTTGGCATTACAAGTATTAGTATAGGACTTATTCACCTCAGGCAGAGAAGAAAAGCTTTCTTGGAGAGGGGGATAAATTTTAGAGCAAATTTCCGAAAACCACCCCTAAAGTGTAAAATGGCACCCTAACTATGGTTGCAACTACCACTATATTTCAGGACTGCTTTTTGTAATTTGCCCAAAAGTTATCCAGATGAGTTCTAACAAATAGTTTTTGAAGTATTACATACAATTATTTAAATTTTGGTAAAATAAGGGGGTCCCGAGAGTGCGTGACAATAAAGGAAAATGACCCCAAATGTTGATCTTTTCAAGTTGACTTAATGGATGTTAGTAGTTCAGCAGTCTTGAAATAAGAAAATACATTAATCTTTGTTGAGGATCCTGAATTGGAAAGATGAGAATAAGTCACAACATTCATAAGATAGATGAGCTACTCCACTTAATACCAATTGGTTTTAAGATGGAACTATGTTATCTCGTATGGTATCAAAGGCTATTAAAACAAACGAGTATTCAGTGAGTAAAAAAAAATGAGGGGATCTGATTCAAGAATGGTAAATCCAAAGAGAGATCATCTTGATAAGTCTTGAATTATGTAAATCACCAATCAACCTAAAAGGTTAAACTAGTAGGTTGGGGTAAATTAATTATATCAACTAACACTCCCCCTCACTTGTGGGTCTTAAAAATGTGATAAATGCCCTTCAAGTCGAATTAATTTTGAATGGGGAGGAAAACGACACGACAAGGATTCGAACTCAGGACTCCTGCTTTGATACCATGTTCAAATATGTAATCACCAATCAAACTAAAAGCTTAAGCTAGTAGGTTAGGGTAAATTTAATTATCAACTAACAAGAAGCTTCTTTTTTTAGAAAAGGACACAAAACTTCTCATTAAAAGAAGGAAAGAAATACATAAGGAATGCAAACCCCAAAGGGAAAACATAAAAGAAATTACAACAAAGAAAAGTGCGAACGTAAAAGTCACACGGATTAAATCGAGATAAAACAAAACCAGAACTAAACTAGAACTAAAGAGAAAATTAGAGAAAAGACTCCCAACATGTAGCTATGTCTTGAATAGAGTAGGAGTTGAAGGCCCTAGTTAGGGAGCTCCAGTGGGTGGCATTAAACAAAGCACGCTCGAATCTAGCCTCCCAAGGGAGTTTGATATCATCAAAGATTCTTCAATTGTGCTCCCACCATATTTCGTACAGCAAGAACTTTGAACATTAGCCCACAAAATTCTGGCTTTCTTGGACGATCTGGGACCGTTGATAAGGCTAAGCATATTCGATTTGCAGTCCTTTGAGAAAACCCAACAAACCTTAGTATACAAATAAGGTAATAAAGAAAGAAGCTTCTTGAAGATCCACATTGAAAAGATGAGGATAGAAGAAGAATATTTTATATATTCAATTGAGTGAAGGAAAGGTCTCTCATGTATAGGAGAAAACCTTAGTATACAAATAAGGTAATAAAGTGCAATACGACTAAATCTCTAAAAAAAAATTGAACATAATTACACGATGTTAATATGGAAATAACTAATATAGAAAAAAAACTAAACTAATATAGAAAAGAAACTAATTATGGAAATGGATAATGTGGAAACAACCAACACTCCCCCCTTAAACTGGTTTGTAGATTTCTTCTATTGCCAGCTTGTCCCTCATTCTATCAAATTATAACTTTGGAAGACCTTTTGTAAATACATGTGCAACTTGCTTTGTGGTTGTCATGTAACGGATGCATATAGTTCCAATGTCAATCTTCTCCTTTATGAAGTGTTTATTGACTTCAACATTTCGTGGGCTTGTGGAAGACCTTTTAGACTGGATTGTTGGCTTGTTGTCACAATAAATGCGCATTGGTGTTTTCTAAAGAAATTTCAATTCTTCCAGCCAGATACCTTCGGAGATGTTATAGGCTAATGCCCTAAATCAACTTTAGCACTACTTCTTGCTGCTATACTTTGTTTTTTGCTTTGTCGTGTGACTAAGTTACCTCCAACAAAAGAGCATTAACCAGAGGTTGATCTTCTATCTAATGTGCTACCTGCCCAGTCAGCATCAGTGTAAACTTCAACTAGTAGATGACCCTGCTTTTTTAACAATATACCTTTTCCTAGAGTACCTTTCAAAGTATCTTAAGATTCTATATATTGCTTCAAAGTGAGTAGATCCAAAAGAATACATAAATTGACTTACCATACTAATAGCAAATGCTATGTCAGGACGTGTATGAGATAGATAGATATGTCTTCCCACAAGTCTTTGATATTTTTCTTTATCCTTTACTTCTTCAGTTGCTGATACCATATAGATTATTTCCAAGAGTAGAGGGAGAAGATGTGACCATGACTTTCATATAATATTCCTTGACCTGGTGTAGCTTTCAAATAACTCAAGTTCTGTTTCACGGCCATCCAAGGATCTATGGTAGGAAATGACAAATATTGGCTCACTACACTGACTGCATATGCTATATCAGGTCTCGTAACCTTTAGGTAATTCAGTTTCCCAACCATTCTTCTGTATCTCTCAGGATCTTTGAAAATTTCTCCATCTTTGACGAGAGAGAGATTAGGTACCATCGGTGTACTACATGGTTTCACTCCCAGTTTTCCTGTTTCTGATAACAAGTCAAGAACATACTTTCGTTGAGATAAGAAGATACCTTTCTTGTTTCTCATCGCTTTGATGCCTAATAAATATTTGATAGTTCCCAGATCTTTAGAGTGGAACTGACTATGGAGAAATTCTTTCAACAATGTTATGTCAATCGTGTCATCTCTAGTTATTATGATACATCAACATATACTACCAGCAGAATAATATCATCCTTCGTCCGCTTATGAAATACAGAATGGTCGAACGAACTCTTCTTCATTCCAAACTGCTCAAGAGCCTGACTGAATTTTCCAAACCATGCTCTTGGGCTCTGTTTCAACCCATACAATGATTTGCGAAGTCGGCAAACTTTGTCATTCTCCTCCTAAACAACGAACCCTGGTGGTTGCTCCATATAAACCTTTCCTGAAGATAGACATGAAGGAATGCATTTTTAATATCCAGTTGATATAATGGCCAATCTTGAGATGCAACTATCGATATAAACAACCTAATCAACGTCATCTTTGCAACTGGAGAAAATGTATCACAATAATCAATCTCATACGTCTGGGCATATACCATAGCAACAAGACGAGCTTTTAACTGAGCAACTGAACCATCAGAGTTAACTTTTATAGCAAGCACCCATTTACACCAAATCACATTCTTCTCAACCGGACGAGCTACTAAATCCTATGCGTCATTGTCATCTAAAGTTGTCACTTCCTCAACCATGGCCTGACGCCATCCAAAGTGAGACAACGCTGCATGAGTATTCTTAGGGATAGACACAGAATCAAGTGAGGTAAGAAATGAGTATGCGGTAGGCGATAACTATTGATATGAAACACAAGAAGAAATGGGATAAGTACATGAACATTTACCTTTTCGAAGAGCAATGGAAGGTTCGAGTTGGTGCAGGATCAGATGACGAAAGCGCTGCTAGTAAGGGAAGTGAGATTGCATTCCTGTGTTGGGCTCGTCTGAAGTAAACCTGAGTAATAGAAGGCCACGAAGAAGAAATGACAGGAGGAGAAGAAGTCGGAGTGGAAGACGAAACAACCTTGTAGATGAATTAGTCATCCTCCTAATTAGTAGACTTTTCTGAACCTGGACTGAAAGGAACACTCTCAAAGAATATAACATCATAGGAAACAATATATCTATTCGAACTTGGACAATAACGACGGTACCCTTCTGAACACGTGAATAACCAAAGAATATACACTTTAGAGATTTGGGGTCTAACTTTGTGCGATGAGGATTAACATCACGGACAAAGCACGCGCACGCAATAATTTTTGATGCAATAGGAAACAATTCTTTCTTGGGGAATAGAACTTGAAAGGGAATTTTACCATTAAGCATAGACGATGGCATTCTACTTAATAGAAATCAAACTGTAGAGACGGCATCTACCCAAAAATGTTTTGGGACATTCATTTGGAAAGACAATACCCTAGTAGTTTCAAGTAGAAGTCGATTTTTTCGTTCAGCAACTCCATTTTGAGATGGAATATCAACACAAGACGACTGATGAATGATGCCCTTTTCACGTAAGTAGGACCCTAAAAGACTAGAAAAGTATTCTCCCCTGTTGTCAATACGTAAGGTTTTGATGGAAGTGTTAAATTGATTTTGAATTTCAACATTAAAGGTACAAAAATGGGAAAATAACTCAGAACAATTCTTCATTAAATAAATCCAAGTATGACGAGAATAATCATCGACGAAGATTAGAAAATAGCGAAATTCTGTTGTAGACACTACAGGACTTGGACCCCAAATATCTAAATGGACTAAACTAAAAGGAGCCTCAGCTCGTTTATTAACTTCAGGACTAGAACTAAGACGATGAAATTTAGCAAACTGACACAACTCACAGTTCAGAAAAGATTGTTAGAATAAATTATAGGATTATATTTAGGTTGTTAGGTTGGTTAAGATTGTATCTAGATATTATAGGATT
>JBBMEG010000024.1:3953003-3991251 GCA_037832605.1 Cyclanthera cordifolia
TAAACGGCCCGTTAGGTTGTAATTGTGTATAAATACACCCTAGCTCAATGAGAAAAAGCACGACATATTTTTCTCCTAAACCCTTTTACAGGACCTTTTATGGTGAAGGAGGAATGAATTAACTTGAATATGATCAGTAACTTTTTTCTTCTTTAGGTGTGGAAAAAGGCTTAAAACATCCAATTAGCCAAAAAGATCAAGTAGTCAAAATTTCAAAAGAAAAAAGTAAACTTAAGACCAACTCCAAGCAGTTAGGAGGACCGTATTGGTGAATTCATCAAAAGAGCATGAAATGACATTGAAAGGTGTGGCTGTTTATCTTGATGAATAAGTCCCGAAAAAAAGCTATATTGATCTATGGCCATATGATTTCCTTTTCTTACTAAGAAGGGTGGCTCATCAGGATACTAGTAGAAGAGCATTCAGATAGTTGGGAAGAGGGGCTTGCAATATTATAAACAAATCTGCAAGGAAGTTAAACGTATACCTTGTGTCTCTGCATTCCTTTTATACTTTTATCATTCTTAAGGAAGTTGTACATTTCATTTTTAAAAATAGCATTAAAGTTTATAATTAAAAAAAAGGAAGAGGAAGCATATTTCCCAGCATATAAAGCCTAATTAGAAGCAGTCACACATGATAGATGGAAAAATAAAAGAAAACTTTTTACATATTTATGAGTGTCTGGGCTTATGCACATCTCGACTACGGAACAAAAAACAAAAACAACTTACTAGATAGTGGATGGAGAGTGTGAAGTAATAGAGGATTCTAATATACAATAGAACAAGAGACTCACTTTTTATTCCAGCCCTGCAAATTGACAAATCAGAAGTGGTTAATAACATGAGATAGTACTTTTCACTCAAACAAACATACTCAAGATTTGAATTGTATCAAACATATCCAGTGACTTCAGCCTTCATGCAGACAGCACAAATTCCTCTAGAGTTTTTATTAAGATAGTAAGTCAATGTCAGAAGAACAGTAAGCAAGGAAAACCACAAGGCATGTAAGTCAAACTTACTAGATAGTGCAGAAAGTATCTCCATTCCTTCTTCCTGAGTTCAACTTTTTGAACCTGAAAAAATAAAAACATAAACTGCATCGCTATTTGTATGATCATTGCGGATATGGAATAACACGGCATCAATTTCCTATTCAAGTGAGGTAATACAACATGGAAATTCTGGAGAAGCATCAAGATACCACAACTTGCTCTCTTTTGTTTCATAGAAATCAGTCATAAGTTCGTAACTTTTAGTTTTATGATATAGTTGTTTCATTTAAGTGCACTTTGTTCAATTTAGATGCATGTTGAGTTAGTTAAGCGATTGTAGGAGAGTGGCGTTACAATATAGTTATGAAACACACACAAAAACTCTATTTTTCTCACGTAAGGAAAGGAAATGAGCGATTCCATGGTCATCACTCTCCAATCTCTATGTCTATCAAAAACAAAGCCAGACTCCTAAAAAAAAACCTCCAAAATTGATGCACTTCAATTATGACAGCGCCAAATTGGATACTTGAGAGGCTTTAGGAGAATTCTAATAGCTCGAATGAACTGTGCGAGTTTTCACGTCATCCAGACTTTCAAATCCTTTTTCTTTCTTTGATAACATTAGAAACTGAATTCTAAAACAGTGGCCTGAGCTAAATGAAGCGCCGCACGAAGTTCTCTTTCTCCGGCAAAACAAGCATGAAAAATCAAACGCAAAAGATAGAACTGATACGAATGAATTAGGTTACACAAGCATTATTCCCGGCTCTTGTAATTTTCCGCCCTACCAATTCAATGATCCAGAGCAGTTTAAAAGGGGAAAAAATGGTAGGTACCTTGGCTTCATAGATGCGAGGGCCATGATAGGCAAGGACCTTCTCGCCTTCGGAGAAAAGGCTGGAATTCGAGGGTGGAGAATCGCCGCTGGACATGTCGCCGTCGGTGGCTGGGCCGTCCTTCGAGGAGTTAACCATTCTCGGATGCTCGGAGGAGATAGCAAACCAAGCTAACCAACCACGCACGAGCCTCGGGCTCTTCCTCGTGAGGTCGTGTGGCGCTCTGGCGAGTGCGGAATAGAGCGGGAAATGCCATCACCGCTGTTTTTTTCTTCCTTTTTCTTCTATGTTTATTCCCTCTCTTACTTTTACTTTACCCACTAAATTTTTTTTTTTTTAAGTTTAAAATAGAGAAAAACTTTTACCATTTATGAACGATTCTCCATCTCTCGGGTAGGGGACACCATTTGGTACTGTAATTCTTTTTTTTTTTAATATATTTTTCATAAATTTTGTGTCACTATACATATGTTGGCCATCAATAATAAAGAGAAGAACACGAAGAAAATGTTGAAAGAGCATGAGGTCATGGGTTTGAATCTTCCTATTTCGAAAATTAATTTTTTATTCTCTTCCAAATTACTTTCTATTTTTCCCTAATAACTGTTTATTTTTTTCATAACTATTTTTCACTCACATAATTTTTTTTTTTTTTTCATAATCATTCTTTTTCTCATTCTCTCTCTAATTTTATCATTACTCCTATAACTATTCTCATTCCATTTGCCCATACACACCCTAAATGATGTCCTTATCCTATGAGCAAAGATAGCCTACTCATTCTTGAGAATGTTCAATAAAATATATAAAAAGAAATAGAGAAAAGGAAATTCATCTTGAGTAGCACTTATAAGAATAGGTGTTTTAATTATGCATTTTTAACAAAATATTTCATGTATAGCAAATTTATGTGTAATTTTTGTATATTTCAATTTACTCCCACTGTCTCGAAAAGCTCATCCATCATTAGAGAATTGTGATAACAAATAACATATCCTTTCAAAGATCGCCTGAATTCAAGATGCAAAATAATTTGAAAGTGACTGCCTCTAGATGATGACAAACTGACCACACTATCTAAGAATGACTCAAAACCAAACAACTGTCGAGGCAACTCATTTAGTGTCTCATACCACTAAGCGGTTAACAAGGACAGATAAGCAAGGATATAACATCATAATTACATTTTTGGTATCTCATACTACTAAACAAAAATTAACATGCACACAGGCAAACCTACTACCAATAGCTCATTTTTGGTAGTGGTGTAATTAACATGAGCTTCATTCATTGTCGTGTTCGCATAGTAGATCGACTGAATTAACTTCTCCTTCTTTTTTCCTTAAGGATTGCTCTAATAGCATAATCATTGGCATCGTACATAAGCTCAAATGGCTTTGTCCAATCTGGTAAATTTATGATAGGTGCAGTAACAAGGGCTCTTCTTAAGGTCTCAAATGCCTTTAAACATTCTCCAGAAAATACGAAAGGTCGGTTAACTAACAAAAGCTCACACGTTGGTTTGGAGATCTTGGTGCAACGTCTGTAAAACCCAACGTTGCCCAAGAAACTTCAAATACCTTTAACCGTACTAAGAAGTTCTAGCTTTTCCATGCATTCAACTTTGCCCTGTCAACCCTTATTCCTAGTTTTGAAACTCGATGCCTAGGACAATTCCTTCACTCACCATAAAATGACATTTCTCCCAGTTTAACACTATGTGAGTTTCTTCACATCTTTTCAGTACTTATCTCAGGTTCTTTAAGCAATTTTCAAAACAAAAAAAATGGTGAAATCATCAATGAATACTTACACAATATCCTCTATCATATCAAAGAATATCGCCATCATACAACTTTGTAATGTAGCTGGGCATTACAAAGGTCAAAGGGCATTCTTCCAAACACAAATATTCCATAAGGGCAGGGGAAGATTATCTTCTCCTGATCCTTAGGGTCTATTGTGATTTGATGTACCTTGAATACTCGTTAAGAAAACAATAATATTCTTGATCAGCAATGTGATCCAACATATGATCGATGTATGAAAATGGAAAATGGTTCTTTTTTGTGGCTTTGTTCAATTTTCTATAATCCATACAGACTTGTCATCCAGTGACTATCCTAGTCGTGATTAATTAATTCATTTCATTTTGAAAAACCGTCATGCATCTCTTCTTTGGTACGCATTAGAAAAGACTAACCCAATTGTTGTCTACAATTAGATATATGACTCTTGCATTACTTGATAACTTCCTTCTTTACAACTTTTATTCAAAGTTTCAGTCTCATTTGTTGTTCCGCTGAACTTTCTACTTCTTCTAAATTAATCTTATGCATGCAGAAAGATGGGCTAATGCCTTCAATATCCGCAAGCATCCATCCTATCACTTTCTATTTTTTATTACAATAGGTCTAGCAACAACTTCTCTTTCTCAAGCTCCAAAGCTGATGAGATGATAATTGGAAGAGTCTCTTATTCACCTAAATAAGCATATTTATAATGCTCCGAGACTGGTTTTAACTCGAGAATAAGTGGTTTTAAAATTGATGGTTTCATTGGAAGACTTTTCCTATGCCTCAAACTCAATGCATCAAAACAACTGAAACTATCAAGTATATTACATTCTTTTATTCCTCCTCTTCGATTACAGTGGACAATGCTTCTACATTATCCCAATTTGAAGAGTATTCAATCATTTCCTCGTATATGTCGTCTTCAAATTTTTCTTTTATCGAATTCAACATAGAACAATTCTCATACTCAACAGGGTATTTTAATGAATTGAAAATATTAAATTGAACATGTCGATCATTCATTCGCATAGTGATATTGCCTTTATAAACATCCAGTAAAGTCCTTCCTGTTTTCAAAAATGGCCATCTTAGGATGGTGGGGACATCCTCATCAGCCTCATAATCTTAAACTATAAAGTCGGCAGGAAATATGAACTTATCTACTTGTATTAGAATGTCTTTAATTTTACCTTCGGGATATTTAACTGACCTATCCGCGAGTTGGAGTGTAACCGTGATTGGCCTAGCTTCACCAATGCCAAACGCCTTGTAAATGAACAAATGCATCAGGTTAATGCTGGCTCCAAGATAACATAGGACTCTATCTTGAGATTTACCTCTCGGGATGGTAATAGAGACTAGGATGGTAAAAGCTCCAGGATTTCCTTCCTTTCTCAAGATTTTTTCTTTTAACAGTTGCAGTACACTTTTCAGACAACGAGATAATTTTAAATTCTTCAAATTTACTCTTTTCTGAAAGAGTATCTTTCGAGAATTTTGTATAATTAGGCATTTGCTTTAATGCATCCACCAATTGAATGTTGATGTGGATTTCATTGAGAATGTATAAGAACTTCTCAAATTGCTTCTCATCTTGTTTCTTCTTAATCAACCTTTGAGGATAAGGTGGAGGAGATGGAGTAAACATAGGTGTTTGCTCTTTATTCTATTTATCCTTAGTTGAATTTTTTGGTCTTGGGCTTTTGATCTTGCTACATTCCCCTTCATCTATAGCTAGATCTCCTAAAATTTCTCCTACGTCGTTATTTGCACTGCTGATGCCCTTTGCATTGACATCGCTACTTACTTCTTCTCGCCACTCTACTTTTTCATCTTTCAACTACTTCTCCTTTAAATCCACCATCACAAATTTCCCACTTCGAAGTTCAATAGCTTGAACTTGTTATTTTCCTACCCTATATGCATGCTTAATGTTCGAAGAAAGTTTTCTTATGTGTCTGGTCCTCAATTCTGATACTAGCTGCCCAATTTGCAACTATAGATTTCTTATCATGATTTGTTGACTATTGATAGTTGCATCAATCGTGATGATATATTCTTTGAACATAGTTTCCAGCAAAATTCCAGGAACTTGCTGTCAAGAGTTAGATTTTTTATAGTTTTGGTTGTGGAAATTCTGTTGATTCCCATATCCTTGATTATGGTTTTCATAGTTAGAAGAATTGTTTGCTTTTGGCTGAGACTGGGGATTGCTGATTGGACCCTTGGTTGAGACCAAAAGAAACCAGGATGATTCCTCCCTCCAGGTGTATAATTGCTCGGATAAGAATAAGAATTTAAAGGTGGTTTAAAATAATGTTGAGCTCCTATATACATGACATCAGCTGAATTCTTAGGACAACTACAATAATTTTCAAGCTTGCCATAAAATTCTCATCTTCTTTTTGATGATTGACTGATTGTCATGCATTCTGAAACTGCAATGTTTGTAATTGAAGATTCTTCATAGGAGTCAGCTTTTTCACTTTTTTTGCCTATGATCTTACGAGATTTGATTCATTTGCAACTATTCATTAACACTATTTCTAAAATATTATAGACTTCATTATAAGTGTTCCCTAAGTAAAGAATCATTTGCGGATGTGTCTAGCATCACCCTTGTAGCTAGTTTTAACTCATTGTAAAATTGTTCCATTTGTATGAAATAAGGTAGACCATGGTTAGGAAACTTCCTCAAAAGCTCCTTGAATCTCTCATAGAATTCACTAACTGTTTCATCCTCATACTACTTAAATCCTATGATTTCATTTCTCACTTCTTTATTCCTCGTAGGAGGATAATATTGCATAATAAATTTCTCAGCAGTGCCTTCCAAGATGTGATAATGCCAGGAGGCAAAGTATCTACCTAGACTTTAGTACTGCCCCTTAAGGAATAAGGAAACAACTAAGCCTCAGGTCATCTTATGTTACATCAGGTATTTTAAATGAATCACTAACCCCTAGGAATGATCTCAAGCGTTGACGTGTGTCTTCAGATGCAAAGCCATGTAATTGACCAATAGTTTGAAGCATTTGAAACATCATAGACTTCAACTCAAAAGATCTTGCTCTAATCTTATGCCTTACAATGGTTGGGGTTAAAACATTGGTTGTAGGGTTTGCAACCCTAATAGTCATATCCTTTTCATCCACTATCTAATTGGGGTCAACATTTGCATTGCGGTTAACATTGTCAATGTTAGGCGTATTTGGTACATTAGGTAAATTGTCACCTCTTTGTTGAGCCATTCTGATTTTTGTGTTCCTTCGCTCATGTTGACGTCTACAGATATAAGTTCTCACAATTTCAGGATCAAATTCGAAAAAATGTTGAAATGCTCGCTCAAGCACTTACACTAAACGATTGACCCTTCCAAAATAGAATATAAAACAACTAAAATCTGAATCAGTCCCAACAACGCCAAAAACTTGATGGAAATGCAGGAGAAATGCTGATGTTTAAATCTATTTAGGATGAGGTTCACATTAGATATGTCCTAAACATCACTCCAACGCCTTAAAAGCGCAAGTGTACGCTATCAATTATATCAAGTAATAAATATCCAAGTCATCTCCTCAAAGACTTATTCTTTTAGTAATCATCATATTTTGGATTGGGTAGGGTATATAAGTATAAAAGTGTGGTGGATTAAATTGGAATGGAGGTGTAGAATACATTTTCAATGCGGCAAGCATTGTCTTTAGTCAAACAACATCAAGAGCAATACCTATTATATTGAAACATGGATCGTAAATAAGATGATGTTAAGTAATATTTAGTACATTAATAATAATAATATAAAGATCATTAACTAGGGTCATTGGCATGGTAGAAAGCTAATTTTATGTTGTACATCAATGCCTTCTTCCAAAGCACATTCTCTCTTTATGCTAACCGCATTAAATATATGGTACACATTCATTAGTAGCCTTCCCTAAAGGGTGAAAAATCTTATAAAGACCAAATAATAACAGTAAGGATCATTTTTTCGCCCCTTCTCCAAAAGCAAAGTGAAAAGAAAATAAAAGTGAATGGCCAGTCGATCCTAATTAATTAACTTACTTACTTTGTAAACTATATCCTCTTCCTTGCCTTAATTAGTTAACTTGGTTATCTCATTATTAAATTAACATGCAATTACTCGATAAGGAAGAATGTTGTCAACATTCAGAATGTGAAGGAAATTAACCAAAACAGAACAACCACACACTTCATCCAGTGAATGCATACAACAATATATTTAACACTAAACAATCAGAATGCGAGGGGCATCGACCCAAACAATACGACCAGAAAATTTACATAGTGAATGCATACTACTAAGCATAAAGTAAAAGCATAAAATAAAAAATATCAATAAAAAGAAAACAACTTGCGTTAAAAATAAAGGTTCATAACAATAAATAAGTTATAATGCATAAATAAAGGTTTTGGGCGGAATTTTAAGTCTGAAAAGGAATAGAATGAGAAGTCTCTTGCTTATGTGTCACTCACAAACAATACTCAAGACTATCGTTTCCTCGCTTGTTAACTACTTGCCTGGTTAGTTGGATACAATGTCCTCCGTATTCACAATGCCAGCAGCTGTGGGATCAACTCTATTTTTTCAATTTTTTAGAATTCAATAAAAACAATTGACTTTCACACCAACTTCAATATTTGACGACTTTGATTTTTTGGTTGAAGGTCCCTTTTATAAGGTAAGAAAATTCTTTGTTTTTCTCCTCCCTACTCCACTTCACGATTTTAGAACTTATTTTGGGAGGTCTTTGTCTTGCTACCAGAGCGTCCTTGCTTGGACAAGTAGCAATAGATTTGGACCGATCATCCATCCGCGATCTATGTCAAAAGATATTTTTGTGTTTTCTAAATATTTAATTAGAAGCGAATAAAATGCGGCCAGCATTGGGAATGCACTGCCTATGTCAACTTCTAGAACTATGCATCTATATGGGAATGCGGCCAGCATCGGCAACATTCTGGCTAAATCAATGTCTTCCGCTCTTTTTTTTGTGATAATCAAGAATGCTCACAACATTCATTTGACAAAGTAATGTATTTCATATTTAACACACCTTAAAAGTGCAATTTCAACATATTTCATATTTAACACGCTTGAATTGACAAAGTAATGTATTTAGCCTATTTTTCATATAAAATCATATCATTCTTATGATATTAACTTCTAAAGCACATGAAATCTTAGAAAAAGTAAGCTAAATAACTCTCTAAATGGAGAGTTATCATAAGGTGAGACCAACCAAACAACGAGGGGTGAATAAGCCTCCCAGGTTAGGGAATATCATAGTGAGTGGTTTGGAACGCAACGTTACAAGAAAGAATTCACGCCATCTCTAATATTGAGGAAGAAGTAAAGTTTTTCCCTTAAGAACTAATTTGGGGCTTGAAGAAATGGATGACGCCTCTCATTGGCTCAAGAGGACATTCGTTTATAGTGTGACTATAAATAACTTGTTCATTAGAGGTATCAATGACACTTAAGAAGGAAGGTGTAATTACAGGGGTATAACAGACATTTTAACCCAATTGTGAATTACAAATAAGCTCGTAAAAGATCATATGCCAGATGACAGATTATATTCATGGACATTAACATATCATATAATGCAAGAGAGATTAGCACATGCATTTAGTGGAATAGGCCTATTATTAACGAATATGATTATATCCTGGGTCATTGTAGCTTTCAAACTATAAATCCACTTGTCCTCGAGCGAGCTCATAATTGTTGGCACAAATTTTAATTAGAGAATGAATTTGAAGAGTTTAAATTTGTGGATTTATAATGTAGGATATCATTAATAAGAGTGTTAAGTTTAATAATTAAACTTAATTAATTGATATATTGGATATATTAATTTAATATATTTATTAGATAAATATTAAAGAAAAAAAAATATTGGATAGATTAATTATAAATAATTATTGGATAATTATTTTATTGACAGAACTCAATTGTTAATATGTTGGACATATTAATTTAATAAATTTTGGATAATTATTAAGTTGATAAATATAATTAATATGTTGAACATATTACTTATTGGATAATTATTAAAAGAGAATATTAATTAATATGTTAGACATATTAACTGAATTAATAATTACTAAAAAATTATCAAAGTAGATAATTAAAATATTTGATATATTAATTATAGGGATTTAATTATTTATAATATATTTGATATATTATTGAGTTGAAATTTATTGGATAAATATCAATCAAAAATAAATAAAACAATATATTAGATATATTGACTAACTTAGAAATTCCCTACCCATAAATTGGGGAAGGAAAAATCAATCCCCTAGGAAGGGATTGGAATTTCGAATTCCCATTTAAATTAGGAAGGAAAATATTTGATTTTTCTCAATATTTTTAATTATTGGATATTTAAAGATATTATATTTTTCTAATTTAATTATTCACTTTTTTACTATAATGCTTGTGAGGTCTTCATTCTCATCTCACCCCTTTTGGAGTAACTTATCTCTTGAACACAGAACTCCCTACAAAAATTGAGTTTTCTTAATTTCTCCTCCATAGTAAGATCTCTGACAAAATTATCCCAGCGGCTTTCTTTAAATGTTTCCCACCAAACACTTAGTGCATCATTGCAGATATAGTCCAGAAGATTAGAAGATTTAATCAAGAAAAGTTCCAAAGGATTTGTTCGTGATCTTCCCAACATAAAGACCCGACAGACTAATTTAAAGGCGTCATACACGGTAAATTCTTATGTTTTATCAACTATAATTAATTAGTTGTATGTAGTTTAATTAACTAATAGTTAATTGAATTAATTATTGTTAACATTTTTGTGATTATATCCACACTTTCACTCTATGCTCCTACATAGGGTGAAAGAAAAACTGAAAACCCAAAAAATCAAATCAAACCAAACTAAACCGATCCAATGGACCAGTTCGATTTTCTAGAATAATATGAGATCATTCTATTTGATATTTTAGAAAAGTTAAATATATCGATTTGATTTTGTTTTTTGATAGAAGAACCAATAAAAAACTAAATCGAACCGAATAGATAAATAAGAAGAAAAAACATATGTTGGTATTTAAATTTGATGGAAAAACTAATTTAAATGTGAAATATCAAGTAAAAACATTGCAAATATTGTGATACTTATGAAAAATATTGTTTTTTAAGTAAAAGAAAAGTCTTTAGAATAAACTTAAAAATCATATTGTGAATGAGACAAAAAAAAAAACCAAAATTTTTATTGAAATCAAAACTAAAAACCAAAAAAAAAAAAAAAAACCGAACAAAACCAAATAAAAACTGAACTAATGGTTTTGTCCTTTATTGGATATCGGTTCGGACTTCATTATTGAAAAATCGAGGATATTGGTTAGGTTATTAGTTTGGCACAAAACTGACAAAAACCGAACTGAATTCACCCCTAATCTTATACGGTAATTCCCAACAACTGGTATCCGAACCTAGACCGTAGGTGATTGTTGTTGAAATCTTTTATTGAGGGTTGCAATTTGTATTCATTGGATGAATTATTTTATAATTAATTTTGGCTGAAGGTTTAATGTTTGACATTAGAATTTTAATTTTTCATACATCTTCGATAAACTCAAGAAATTGGGGTATAAGTTCTTTTATAAGGATTTTAGTTTTTCATATTTTTAAAATTTGGCATTGGCCAAAAGACGTAGAACACACTCGGATGTCAACAATGTGCTGGCGGCTTAAACGCGGCTAATTGTCTAAAAATAAAGACAAAGCGTGGATTCAAACACAGGTTGCCCATACTGTCGCGTGAACATGATACAACTATACTAATTCTATTTTATTGATACATATTTTATACAAATTAGATTTGTAATATTGGTGGAATTTATTTTGAATACAGTAGTTATGTGTTGAAAGTAAAATTAAATATAAATGTTATAGCCCTATTTTTATGATATGAATAAAAAAAAAACTCAAGTTTTTTACTTTTATCAAATATATTTGAAAGATAATTTAAATTGTAATATCTTGAATATTTTGAATCTACACAAAAATATTATTGGAAAATATTTTATCTTTTAAAAATCTAATATTTTTGGAAAATATAAAGGAATTAGTTGTGGTTAATATTTATGGGAAATATCGGTAACCATAAATTTAAAAAATAATCAAATAAATATTTTATTATTACCCTAAACTCGATCACATTAAAATCAAGCCGAGGAAGTCAGGCTCGGGAATAGACATAGCGGCGTGACGACAGGTGGCACTCATGGAGTGGCTGAACCAAGCTGAGGGCGCAGGCCGACTGTGTCAGATCTGACGGCTGCCGGATCTGACATTGCAGTGCATGTCGGCGCAGGATCCTCAGTTGCTGATTGGCTCCAAGCTCATGGGGACGGCAACGACTAGAGGCGCGACACGCGACGTCTTGCGATTGGCTACGACGGCGGCGCGGTCTGCGATCCGAAAAATGCTGACTTCGAGTCTGACTCTGTCAATTTTGGTCAGCAGCGCACGAAGATCGGGAAGTGCTGATTGGTTGGCAATTGACGTGTCGAAAAAAGAGAGAGATCTGTCGGCAGCGGCGCTGAATGCAATGTAGAAATGATAACCTAATCATAAGGACAAAATAAGCTGGCAAAATTACAGAAATGCCCCTAGGGCTAAAAATGACCATTTTTTACCTCTAGTTTTCAAATTCTGACTTCACGCCTCTCGAGATATGATTTTGATAAACACTTTTAATAAACACTTGGAATTTATGGAGCGAAAGGTCGGGCTGTTACAATTTTCTCCCCTTAGAAAACTTTTGTCCTCGAAAGTGAACTAAGGTAAGAATAACTCGGGGTAGCGGGCACACATGTCATCATGTCTCTCCCAAGTGGCCTCTTTCATTGCTTAACTTCTCCATATTTCTTTGACTAAGCTGATTTCTCGGTTCCGCAAAGTTTTTCTATCCTTATCCAGAATCTGAACCTGCTTCTCCTCGAAGCTTGAATCCTCATTCAACTGCAACGGCTCGTGATTAATGATATGAGCAGGGTCGTGTACATATTGTTTGAACATTGAAACATGGAAAACTTCGTGCACACTGGACAAGGAGGGAGGCAAGGCTAAGCGATAAGCAACTGCTCCAATCCTCTCAAGGATCTCGAAAGGTTCGATAAATATTGGGCCAAGCTTGCCATTGGATCCAAATCTCAGAATTCCCTTCATAGGAGAAACCTTGAGGAAAACATGATTCCCCACTTCAAACTCCAAATTTCGGTGCCTGACATCTATATAGCTTTTCTATCGACTCTCTACAGTAAACATCCTCACACGAATCTTCTAGACTGTGTCGTTGGTTAACTGTAAAAGCTCATGGCCCAATAAATTTCTCTCTCCCACGTCCTCCCAAAACGCATGAGATCTACAACGATTTCCATACATGGCCTCAAATGTAGCCATCTCAATGATGGACTGATAACTATTATTATAAGCGAACTTCATCAAGTACAACCACTGATCCCAACTGCCAGGAAAATCAAGCACACAAGCCCTCAACATATCCTCCAAGATCTGGTTGACCTTCTCAGTCTGACCGTTTGTCTGTGGATGAAAGGCAGTACTGAACTTACACAAGGTTCCAATGCCTTCCTGCATTCCTTTCTAGAAGCGCGAGGTGAACCAGACGTCTCTATCTGAAACAATGCTAACTAGTACCTCGTGATAATGCACAGTATCTTTCAAATGCAACATTGCCCACTTTTCTATAGAATAATCTAGTGCCCCCGATATAAAATTAGCGCACTTCGTAAGTCGGTCCACAATCACCATATTATGGTGAAATCTCTCGGCGTCTTAAGAAGACCCGATATAAATTCCATAGAAACGTCCTCCTACTTCCACTCTGAATTGTTCAAAGGTTGCAACAACTCGACTGGTCTTTGCCTTGGCGTTTTTACATGCAGGCAAGTTAGACATTTGCTAACATACTCGGTTGTGTCACTTTTTATGTTATTCCACCAAAAGCTTTGCTTTAGATCTTGGTACCCCTGGGTGCAAAGAAAATGACAAACTGTGAGCATCTGACAACAACTCAGCCCTGATCTCAACATCAACAGGAACCATTAGTATCTGTCTGAACTGCAACCCACCATCAGATGCAACTGACCAGTCACTGCCCTCCTCAGTGTGTACCCTGCCAAACAAAACTGTCAGACCCTGATACCTCTACTGACCCTCCACAATCCTCTGTCTCAACGAAGAGTGAATGGTCAAATGAGCCAACTGCGCGGTAGCCTCTTGAACTAACACAACCTCGGCTCTGATCAACTCTCTCTGTAAAGGGGCCTGAGTAACAAGTAAGGATGTTGAATGTGAAGTCTTCCTGCTTAGTGCATCAACAACCACATTTTCCTTCCTTGGGTGGTAGAGAATCTCACAGTCGTAATCCTTCACTAACTCCAACCATCTACGCTTTCTCAAATTTAGTTCTTTCTGGGTGAAGAAATACTTTAAGCTCTTATGATTAGTGAAAATTGGAATCCTTTCCCCATACAGGTAATGCCTCCAAAGCTTAAGTTCAAAAACCACTACGCCCAACTCCAGGTCATGAGTTAGGTAATTCTGCTCGTAGTTCTTAAGCTATCTCGACGCGTAAGCTATAACCTTTCCTTTTTGCATGAGCACAGCACCAAGTCCTCTTTTAGAGGCATCACAGTACATAACAAAACCTCATTATCCCTCTAGAACAGTCAACACAGAAGCGGATGTCAAACGTCTTTTTAGCTCATGAAAGCATTTTTCACACTTCTCTGTCCAAACAAACGCTTGACCGTTTTTGGTCAACTGAGTCATAGGCCCTGCCAACTTCGAGAAATTTGCCACAAAACTTCTGTAGTATTCAGCTAAACCCTGAAAGCTTCGTACCTCTGCAACTGAAGCAGAACTACACCAATTATTCACTGCCTCTATCTTAGCAAGATCTACTGAAATGCTCCTGCTTGAAACAACATGCTCAAGGAAGGCAATTTCACCTAGCCAGAACTTACACTTAGAAAATTTTGCATATAGCTGATTCTGCCTAAGCGCTGATAAAACTTTTCTTAAGTCTTCCTCATGATCAGACTTGGTCTTAGAGTAGATCAGTATATTATCGATGAAGACAATCACACACTTGTCCAAGAACTCCTTGAACACCCTGTCCATCATGTCCATAAATGATGCAGGTACATTGGTCAACCCAAAAGACATCACTACAAACTCGTAATGTCCATAATGAGATCTAAAAGTTGTCTTAGGAATGTCCTCCTCTTTGATTCTCAACTGGCGGTAGCCAGACCGTAAATCGATTTTGGAGAACACTAAAGCTCCTTGAAGTTGGTCAAGAAAATCATCGATCCCTGGTAACAAATACCTATTATTGACTGTCACCTTGTTCAACTCTCGATAATCAATACACAAACGAATTAAACCATCTTTCTTTTTAAAAAATAGAATCGGAGCACCCCAAGGCGACACACTCGGCCTGATAAACCAAGTGTCAATCAACTCCTGGAACTGCCCTTCAGTTTTTTCAATTCTGCTGGAGCCATTCTGTAAGGCGCTTTCAAAATAGGCACATTACCAGGTTCCAACGCGATACAAAAATCAACCTCTCGAGGTGGTGGCAATCCTAGCAACTCGTCTGGAAACATGTCGGTAAAATTTTTGACTACATGCACTGCATCAACTAACAACTTAGCTTCCTTCTCTCCAGAAATTGATGCTAGGTAACCCCACGCCTCTATGGCAGTAATTTACTTTCCTTCAACATTGAAATGATCTTAACGCATTCCCCAGACTTTCATCTCTTAAACCTGAAGCCAAGTCTCGATGGTGGGCTAAACACGACTTTCTTACGGCGACAATCAATCACGACATGGTTCTTAGATAACCATTCTATACCAATTATCACATCGAATTTACTCATATGTAATACTATGAGTGTAACGTCTAGAACATTATCATCTATAACCAGCTTACAGGCTTTGACCATTTCGCAAGCTATCATGCTCACTCCCGCTGGAGTGGCTACTACTAATTTGAATCCCAAGGTTCCAACTCAGACTCATCAGATGAAACATAAAGTGCATATATAAAAGAAAGAGATGAGCCATAATCGAACAATACACATACAAAATGACCAAGTATGGGTAAGGTACCTGTGACTGCACTGCCACTAGCATTAGCCTCCTATCTGGTGGTAGCATAAACTCTACCTTCCTATTGTTCCAATCTAGCTGCACGTGTGTTAGCTGGCTGATGTGTCATCGTTGGCTGCTAACCACCCCTGTAAACACATGTGTTCGCAAAGTGTCTCAGCTTGCCATACTTGAAGCTGGCCCTAGAAGTGTATTACACTGACCTCTGTGCCTCATACCACATTGCTTGCACTCTTCCACTACCTGAGACCCTGCTCTCGGCTGCTGATGAACAGGTCTGGGCAGTGGGTAATCAGATCTAGACTGTTGTGGCTCAGGTCGACGACTGTACTGGCGGTCGAAAGTAGAACTGCACTTTCAGGCTTGTAGCTACGTTGATCTGATGTGTAACCACCCTGCTCAAATCTGGGCTTGCTCAACTCAGACCTCTACCCCACTTCTGCTTGTACTAACTGTAAGGCTTCTTCTCTTGGTAGTTGCTATGCCGATGGGACTCGAACTGTCTCTTAAAACCTTGGTGGTGCTGGTCAGGGTTGTAACCTTGACTACTAAACTTCATTTCCAGAGTCTTGGCTTAGTTCACATAGTCTTTGAAGGTAACAGACTTATGAGCCATAACATCTTCTTGCAACCTCATGTGTAGTCTATTCACGAAATATCTTATTTTTTTTCTTGTCAGTAGGAATTAACTCCTCAACAAAATGAGTAAAGTTGTTAAACCTCATGTCATAGACAACCACAGAATCTCGGCCTTGCTGGATGTTGGTGAACTTACTGATTTTATCTTGCCTATCCGCCTCGATGAAGTACTTATCATAAAAAGTAGTCTTAAACTAGGCCCAATCCATAGGTTCATCAATAGGCGCCCTTCTCTTCTCTTTTGCCTTATACCAAGTTTTTGCTTCGCCATGCATGACAAAGGCGACACATCTCACCATCTGGTCCTCGGGACACTCCAGATGATTAAACATGTCCTTCATATATTCAATCCATGTATCTGCCACCAGCGGGTCCATGAAAGAGCCATCAAACTCTTAAGGATCAAATTTCTTTAAGTCTTTAATTATCTTGGTATTATTGGAAGCACCCTGCACAATCTTGGTCTTAACTGGCTCCACTAGGGTCGTCACCTACAGTACCTGCTGTGTCTGCTATGGCTGCTGTCGTGTTATCACTATGCTCAGCTGCGATGTGTCCCTACTGTCGAGTGGGTGCTACTGAGGTAACACTGACCTCTAGACCTTCCTTCTGTGGGGCGTCTTCTCTCTGAGAGGCAACCACTCTAGGTGGGGTAACCTCTTGCTGCGTAAGTGCTTGAAATGCGGGGAACAACTCTTGTATCGTGCCGCTGATCATCATCTGGATGACAGTCATTGCTTCAACAGTCAATCTTAGCACTAACGTCGCCTCTGTTAGTGGGTCTAAGGGCCCGTTAGGCTGGCTGGCTAGTCGCTCTAATGTTCCTCCTAGGGACAACTCGCAATTCAACTCTTCTTCCTCTTCCTACACCCCCTCAGTTATTACGGCTAGCGTTGCTACGGGTGGTTCTCTCAGACATACTTTCAAACTGCAAGGGAAAATCGATCTCTCAGTCCCCTCCCTATTCCTATTCAACAGTTATAACAATTATTGAAAACATAGAACATCATAACATATCATATCACAGCGCAAGACCAGAAATCAATATAATGCATCTCATTTCAATACATGTATTATCATGTCATATGTATATCAGATCATGACAGCATTACATTAACATACTTTTCATTAAAAATTTATTCTAACTACTCATGCTTGTAAATACTACAACATCGGTTACCTGATGGTGATCAGCAGCTAATGACCATGGGACTCAACAACTTATAATGTAAGTCAATCTACAGAATCTATGACTCTTGCTCTAATACCAACTGTAAAGATCCGACTCAAACTAGGGTTGCTCCTAGGGCTAAACCGTAAATGCATGATTTAAATGATCTTTAAAGAAAACGAAAAACATGACAATAAATGACCAATTTATTAAGCAAACAGTAGTCGTTCAAAAATACGCAAAACGGGTACCTAGTTATAAAATCAAGGGAAAAACTAGAAAAAACGTCATACAATCAGATCAGTTCTTGTAAAGGAAAAATCAAGACAAACAAATACGAAATGAAAGGAATGCATTAAACCGAACACAACACATCACGAGCCCGTGGTCCTCCCAGCTTTCGATCAGCCATCCTGGTAGAGCCGTACATACATGTGGAGTCCACAGAAAGGAAAATGGTGAGTTCTTTAACACAGTAAGGATCTCTAAACGGAATCAACACAATTAAGATAATTAATGCATGGGAATTATGGAACAATGCATGGATGATAATATCACCGGAGTCCCATTGGACTTATGTAGTTCCGGGCGTCCAATGGATGATGAAGGTGACACTGGGGCTATCTCGAAGGAATATGCCACTCTCGGGTACCATAAGATAATTTTGTACACCTTCGGGGCTACACTTGTAGGGAATGCCACTTCCCAGCCTTCAAATACGTCACGTGCTCGTGATCTTATCAGGTGCATGTACAACAGGCACATAGTAATTATATATAAAACGTAAGACAATGACATTCAATAAACTACACGAAACGAGGAAACCAAGCAATCAACATTATCATTTCCTCTAGATTAACCTACACATGCCTTAATTTATCCTTAGAACTCCAAACTAAGGGTAAGATTCCCTTACCTTTGCCAAAAACTCACTAAATTCTCCTTAGACTGCTCGAACTACGCGTCCCGAGGCTGTTTCCAAATTTAATTGGTCAAAATAGGGTTAAAAAGTCAGAATTTGTCCTTAAAACTATAAAAAATGGACTCGGGGCATCGAAATTACCCAAAAAATTACTACCTGGAAATTTTCCGGCGAGACCAATGGTGGCGCGTGGCCAACAGCGATGGTAAGCGGCAGCGTGTGGAGTTAGTGTCATCGACACATAAAGCTGACACGTGGGGTATAGGTGCAGAAGGTTCGGGAATGAGGCGAGCATTGGTTCACTCAAATCAGGCTCAGAATCTCGTCAGGCTTAGAGTCAGGCTCGGGAATGGACACAGCGACAGGTGATGCTTAGGGAGTGGCTGAATCGAGTTGAGGGCAAAGGCCGATAGTGTCAGATCTGGCGGCTGTTGGATCTGATGTTGCAGCGGCTGTTGGCGCAGGATCCTCAGCTGCTAATTGGCTTCGAGCTCATGGGGGCGACATCGACTGGAGGCGCGATTGGCTACGACGGCGGTAGCGTGGTCTTCGATCCGACAAGTGCTGACTTCGAGATTGACACTGTCAGTTTTGGTCGGCAGCGCACAAAAATCGGAAAGCACTGATTGGTCGGCGCTGGCGTGTCAGAAAAAGAGAGAGATCTGTCAGCGGCGGTGCTGAATGCCATGCTGATAACTTAATCATTTGGTTGTCTTTGTCTTTATTTATAAGGACAAAATGAGTTGGCAAAATTACAAAAATGCCCCTAGGGCTAAAAATGACCATTTTTCCCCTAGTTTTCAAATTCTGACTTCACGCCACTCGATATATGATTTTAATAAACAATTTTAACCCAAAGTAAATTTCAAAACGACTTCCGAGATTCCTGGTAAAGCCAAAAATTACAAAACTAACCTTGAAATTCAGAGATTAAAAGGTCGTGTTGTTACATACCCTTAACTTGTTTTTTAGAGCTTTGAAATTAATTGCATCTATTCCATTTATTTAAATATTATTTTTTAAGAACATGCTCACATCATCTAAGTGTTGAAATTCATGCATTAGAATAAAAAGGCATATGTTTAGACCCGTAGTTTGAGTCAGGTCTTTACAATTGGTATCAAATCTTAGAGTCATAGATTATGTAGATTGACTTTACTTTGTGGGTCGTTGTTTTGTGCCCCATGGTCTTCAGCTCTCAATATCCATCAGGTAACTTGTAAGAGTTAGAGTTTTTTATAGCATGAATAGCCTCATATTTGATAGTACTACCATGATTGTACTGGTCTTACTTTAACTATTCTAGATACATCCATATGCTTGCTGGATAGTGTTGATTTTTATTATATTAGAGTTTTGATTCAGATGAGCATGATAGCTACTAAATGTCAAATTATGATGCAATACTCTATTTATGACTAGCAATAATAAATAAATATTAATGAGATATCCTGATCATGATTGATATTGACTGTTAGATATGGATGTGATATCCCGAGCATGATTATTAGTGATTGATATATGTTGAAGTGATATCCTGAGCATGATTGTATTAATTGAGACATGTTGAAATGTTATTTTTTTTTTAAAGGTAATTCTGATTAATTAATAGTTGGGTTTCAAGAGTAATGCACTTTGAACCAGGCCTGGATTGAGATACCCGGAGGTAGACTAATGGTTATGCATACGAAGCTAATTAGTTAATTTATGAGTTCCTAGAATAGTGTTTTATGGCACGACATCTTAGAGCAAGCAACTGAGTAGATTGCTATTGGCTTATCATACCGTAAAGTGGATGGTCGAGTAGTAGTCTATGCGAAGTAAGACTTCCCGGATAGTACACTGAAATTCCTATGTACTGGGACCTTGGTCGCAAGCTCATAGACTTCATTGTATTTTTGCATTCATGAGTGTTAAGTTCGGTTTACACTTCTCATGGTGAGTAAATTGAAAAGCTCGTGGTAGCTATTTGCAGTTAATAAGATGAAGAGTTGCGTTGTCATTCTATTTTGTAGTCTATGAAAGATGAAGCAAAGGGTTAATGGTAGTCAATGCCTTTGAAGTCATGTTTTGGAGCGTTGGAAATCTTGAGAGGTTTGTGTGGCTAGAGACTGTTCAGTTGGAGTTGTGGAACTGTAGGAGAGCCATGTTAGTTTGTGCGTTGGGAAGACGGATTCGATACAAGTGTCGCAAGGAAGACCATTATGGTAGGTTTGTAAGGGGAATATCACCCTGACCAGCTCAACTAAGCCAGCTCGAGAGCAAGGTAGGTCTATGAGCCAAGTGTTGCAAATGCAAACGTCTGTAGTTATTAGATCATGCACGCATGCTTATTGTGTTGATGTTCCTTGCATTGATTGATTGCCATAATGTATTCCTAATGTGCTATTATAGGTGTGATGATTGTATCTTGAATGATTTTATTGCATGCATGACCATGTTTTGGTGTATATGCATTGATTGGTGTATATTCATTGATGTGTTGATTGTATATCGTATGTTTGCATACACATATGTTTGAACCCCTGAGGTTCATTAATTATTTCTATCCCAAAATAGTGAGTGTACATATCTGTTATAGGTAGTGTTGTTGTTTTAGTTGTTACAGCCTTAGAAAACTTTCGTCCTTGAAAGTTGTTACAACGTTCAAGGACGAAACAACCCAAAAATTGTAACAACCCAAAAATAGGAGGAATATTATAATAACCCAAAAATTTCTAGCATTTAATTTGAGTATTTTCCCAGGCTTCATTAATGGTTTTATAAACCTTTGTACCTTATTTATTAATTGGAGAAAATTGTTTATCTAATTGAGCTTTGCAAAATTCAAATTACTTTTACTTGAAAGTGTTGGTATTTAAGTAAATTTATAAATTGATTCTTTGAAGAAAATGAATAAAAGCTTATATATATATATATATAGAAGGATATGAGAAATTCCAAGGGGGTAAATTAGTAAATGTGGGGTGATGGGACAATTATTTTGTTAAATATCATTATTGATTTTGCTTTTCATTCTCGTGTAGGGTTATAGAATCGAGAGGTTTAAAATCTTTTGTACATTTAATTGTAAACAAAACAAAACCCTATGAGACATCCCTTGTAAAGACCCGACCCAACCCGAGTCGACCCTATACTACTCAGACATGCAAGTTTTAAAATAATCCTTAAAGTGCAGGGATCCAGTTAATAATGCTTCATTTAATAACAATAAAAGTCGTCCAAAAACATGTAAAACGGGTACCCGATTTAAGATAAATCAAAGAAAAGAGATAAAACGTCGTGCAGCGGAAATCAATTCTAAAGATGCAGTTTAAACGACTCATACAAAAGAAATGTCCTAAACCCGACATCACACGTCACAGGCCCATGGTCTTTCCAGCTTCACCGATCAGCCATCCTGGTAGAGTTCATGCGTACCTGTGGAATCCACAGAAAATAACAGGGTGAGTTATAAAACTCAGTAAAAGTTTCCAACCGGAAACAACGTATTAAAACATATGAAGATTAAACATGGAACCGAGAAAGAATATAGAACAGGGACACATGAGTCCCGTAAGACTTAAATAAATCAGACGCTTGCTGGATAATGAAGATGACTCTGGGGCTATCTCGAAGGACATGCCACTCCCGTGCCTCATAAGGTGATATTGCATTCATCCGGGGCTACCCTTATAGAGAATGCCACTCCCGGGTCTTCTAATGGGTCACCCCCTCGTGAGCGTATCAAAACATAAACACGACAGCCATGAACATACATACAACAGAAATAAACACAATTCATGAATAACTGGCAAGCAAGACACAAGACATTTTCTAAACATAATTTAATTTAAACTACACATGCACCTCCTTAGTTATAAGGCTCGCAAAATGCCAAGAATTCCCTTACCTTGATCGAGAACACTGAGTTCCTTTATCGTACTCGAATTACGCATCTCATGACCGTTTTCCAAGCTTAACTATTCAAAACAGTAAGAATCTGGCCTCAAAACCATAAAAAATGAAGTCGGAACGCCAAAAATACTTTAAACACACTACCCGGGAATTTTCCAGCGAGTCGGCGGCGGCGCGTGACCAGAACTGTAACTGGCGGTAGCGGCGCGTGAAGCTCACGCGCAGGGGACAGAGATTGCAGCTTCGGGAGTACGTGGCACTGTCGGATTTGCTTCCTCAGGTTCGTGCGACAAGGAAATAGGCTCGGGCGGCAAGAAAACAAGCTCGAATTCGCTGGCCAATTCGAAGCTGAAGATTTCTGGCGGCGGCGGCTGTCGGCACAAGTGGGGGACAAGGCGACAGGCGGCGCTGACACGACAGGAATGGTCGCGACTGCTGATTGGTGGTTGCTGTCTCTCTCCGCTCGCGATTGGCTGAGGTTGACGACACACCTTCTCGAGGCGATAGATTCTGACGGCGGCGCATACACGACAGCTTTTGTTGGCGGCACACAGAAAGCAGAAGTACGGTTGGCTTTCGGCAATGATTGGCTGACAGGTTGGTCGGCGACTGAGCTGAGGGAACGAAATTTGAGAGAATTTGTCGGTGGTGGCTATCAAAGAATGATAACCTAATGATGCTGTCTGTTTTGGTTATATATGTAAGGACAAAAAGACCCTAAAAATTACCAAAATGCCCCTAGGGTTAAAAATGACAATTTTACCCCTAGTTTTCAAATTCCGACTTCACACATCTTGAGAAATAGCTTTAATAACCACTTTTAACCCAAAATAAATTTTAAAATGACTCTTGGAGTTCCCGGTAAGCCCAAAAATTACAAAACTAACCTTGTAAAACAGGGAGCGAAAAGTCGGGCTATTACATCCCTTTCAATGCCACTTCTCTCTCTTCCCCTTTCTTGATAGTCGAGCCTCCATCTTCACCCTTATTCTTCTTTTTCTTGTTCGTTCTTTTCTTTTCTGTTCAACACCCCTTTTTTCGGAAAAACTAGTGCCGACAAGCGAGCTATGCCAAGCCATCGCCTTCGCTGCGTGTGAGAAGCCTAGACCGAGCTGAACCCGCGCATCTCGAAATAGTGCTAGCACTGACACCTTTCACCCATTCTCGTTCAAGTCATAAGTTTCCTTCCTGTTGGGTCACGTGCACGCTGCGAGGAGAGAGGAGGGGTCGTCGAGCCATTTGTGTCCGCTTGTGCTGGTCGGATTCCACCGTTGAAGATTGACCTGGGTGAGTTACTTTGTCCATTCTTCTGCTTCCTTGTCAGTTTTACCCTTCTTCATTGATGAGTTGTGAAGCTAGTTGACTGGGTTAACTTAATTTAACTAAGTTGACTTTTTATTTTGTTGAGTTATAGCCTATATTTATCCATGTGTGTTTATTTTTCCTTGTAAACCCAATAGTTAATTTCCTTCATATGAGTAAATAACTATTTGATTAAGGCCATATTATTGAATCACCCTTTTCTTTTTTTTGCATCCTTGACTATTGTGGTTTTGAAAGTAAGAGTCTTCCTTGGTGGGTTGGACCATGGTTGACCCTCATTCTGTAATAAGAAATCCATGTACGATTGTTGACCATTCTAATGTAATTTTGACTCTTTTACTTTTGCCATACAAAATGACATCTACTGACCATCCTTGACCAGCTTGACCATCTTTGACAAGTCAACCGAGTTGACCTAGTCACGTGTCTCGAAATCACTTTTTTCTAAGTTAGGTTCCATTTGCTAATTTTGACGCCCTAAATCCATTTTCGATAGTCTAAGGTGTTAGTTTTGACCCGTTAAATTGTTAGAACCTCGTTTGTGAGCTAGCATTCTTGATCGCCGTCTTAGAGCTTAGGAGCACTCTCGTGGTTTTGTTTTTTTTTTTTCTCGTGATGATTGCTAAATTGTATGATGATTGTGATATTGATTGATGATTGACTTATTCAAGATTATTTGAAATAGAACTAAGCATCTGGATTTAAATACGATTATCTGTTTACTACGACATGATGATTTGTTGGATGTTATTGACTTATTGAAATATGTTGAGTTTAAGGTGCATGTCGGATCGGAATGTTCCATAGGGAACTAGCCTACATCGACATCCCATCGGGGACCTAATATGTTGCATTGCTTCATTGGAGTCTTGTTTATGGTGCGTGATAGGCCGAGATACTCCATAGAGAACTAGCATACACCATCGTCCCATTGAGGACCTATTTTTTGTACATCGCATTAGAGACCTATTTATGGTATGTGTGGCCTGGATGCTCCATGATGAACTAGCTATACACCATCATCCCATTGAGGACCCATTGTTATTGTCTCATAAGAGACCCACTTATGGTGATTGTATTGACATTGTCGTCCTATACGGGACAATGGTTAGCATGAGCTAGTTTACCGAATAGACGTGGTCGGGCACAAGTATCAGATAGAGGATAGGGACAAATAGTGGGTTGTTGGACTACAATGTAAGAATGCACTTCTCATAGCTCGAGGCGATATCCTCGACGGCACCATGTGAGGAGTATCGACCAACCTGAACGCTTCATCTGCCAAGATAGATATGCAGTACTCCTAGGAAGCATGCCAATGTGTGGGTAGGGGAGATATCTTATGGTGAGGTGCATGGATCAGCGTCTCACAGTGATGTATGAGGCCTAACGACAACCAGGTAGCTCTACTTGCTAGATTCCCAAATTTTTTATCGAAGAGAGTTATAGAACACCATAAGGTGTTTTGGTCTTTAGCATAAGCTTTACATTGCTCTACGTGGTACAAGTTGGGCACGTGATCATCCAACCTGACATTTAGAAGCTTGGGTCTATGTCCCCTTGATTGAGTATTCATTGAGCATATTATTATATATGTTATATTGATATCATGTTTTTGCTCTATTTATGTCTGATACCATGTTGGGGATCCTTACTGAGTTTTCACAAACTCACCATTTTCACTGTGGAATTCCACAAGTATGACATGTCTGTATAGTGATGGATGATTAAGCTAGATTTGACCATGGGCACCGCTGACTCTTTATAGTTTTATTTTACTTATGTTTCCTTCTGCATAACTTTTAGGGCATGTTTTAGTTTATGGTATTTGAAGAAGGTTTCATCGCTTTAGATTTTACTCGGGTATCCTTAACTTGTTTTTTAAAGCTTTGAAATTGATAGTAACTATTCCATTTATTTAAATATTATGTCTTAAGAACATGCCCACATCATCTAAGTGTTGAAATTCATGAATTAGGGTAAAAGGCCTAGGTTTGGACCCATAGTTTGAGTCGGGTCTTTACATGTTTGTCGTTGTTTTCTTCTGTGAAAGCCCATCATTTATCAGCTCAAGAAGATTGGGGATAATTGACAAAGATGTCAAGAGAGGGTCGTTCTTTGTTGATTGTTATAGTTGTTCCAGTGGTTAGGAGTTTGCTAACTTTTTTTCCTGATAAGTTGTCGGGTGTGCCTCCACTGAGAGAAGTTAACTTCACAACTGAGCTCAAGCTAGGGACTGTCCCCCCCATCTAAAAGTCTCCATATCGTATGGCACGAGCTGAGTTAAAGGAAATAAAGATTCGGTTGCAATAATTGTTAGACAGAGGGTTCCTTCGTCCTTGTGTAACCCCTTAAGAGCACTTGTGTTGTTTGTAAAAAAGAAGGATGTATCGATGCACCTTGGTATTGGTTATCGTGAACTGAACAAAGTGACTATGAAGAACAAGTATCTATTACCCCATATTGATGATTTGTTTAATCAGCTTCAGGGAGTTGTAGTGTTATCCAAGATGGATTTGAGGTAAGGATACTATCAGTTGAGGATCAGGGATGTGGATATTCCTAAGACAACATTCAAGTCAAGGTATGGTCATTACAAGTTCGTTGTTGTGTCTTTTACTTTGATCAAGGTATGGTCATTACAAGTTCGTTGTTGTGTCTTTTATGAACATGGTGGATAGGGTGTTCAACGTGTTCTTGGAGAACTTTGTCATTATGTTCATAGATGACATCCTAATTTATTCCAAGACCAAAGAGGATCGTGCCTTATACCTGAGGAAGGTGTTGACATCTTTGAGATAGAACAAGTTGTATGCTTGTTAGAGATTGTGCCCTAATGCCAAGTAGTTTGTAATTAAAGAACAAAGAATTTTATGTCAGACATTTAATATAATATTTCAGTAATTAATAAATGATGTATTTTCATTAATTACGTATTTAAAATTCAAACGTCACTTAGTTTTATCGCATCAATTGGATTTATGACGATATACCCTTAGTTTTTTAGATAAACACTTGGACAAGTGTATGAGACATACATATGGACCTAGTTCCAAGTTAAATAACCTAAAGCATCTATAGTATATGGACTAAGGCAAGGGCATCTAAGTCCTAGTGACATTGTTGGTACAACCCACTTTGCAAGTTTTGCAAACTATCTAATCTTGGTTATTCATGTAGAAACATATATGTACTTATGCTAAAAGAAGTTTTTTGTATGAAACGAGATCAGAAGTTTTATGATCGAGATAATAATTTCGCTAGAGACTATCATCAACTACTTCACTAAGGATGATGTCAATGTAATCTTAATCGGGAGTGGATTGTGAACTCCTACCTTATGAAACATTTCTTTGATGTGCATGGGTGAGACCTGTCAAATAGAACTGGGTCAATAAGTCTCTTAGTTGAGGATTGTCGTAGTGAGTAGCTGTGAACGCAACGTCACAAGAAGAAATTAACGCCTTCCCTAACATTGAGGAAGATGTAGAGTTGTTCCCTTCAGAACTGTTTTCAGGACTTGAACAAAGGATACTCACCTCTCATTGGTCTGAGAGGACTCTAGTTTATAGTGTGACTATAAAAAAATTGTTCATTAGGCTAATAAGTGGCGCTCAAGGAGAAAAATGTAATCAGAAGGATAGAAACGGATTTCTTGTCCCAGTTGTGAATTGCGAACAAGCTTGTGAATGATCATATGATAGAAGACCGATTATATCCATGGACGTTAACTTGTTCTATAGTGAGAGAGTTCGCCACAGGTCTTTACTGGAATAAGCCTAATGTAAACGAGGAGATATTAGATTCCAGGTTGTTGTAGCTTTCAATTTATAGGTCCACCGGTCTCCGAGCTAGCTTATTATTGCTGAATATTGTTTCATTAGATAAATGAATTTGAACAGTTCAAATTCAAATGCTTAATTATGTGAGACATAATTAATAGAAGTATTAAGTTTAATGGTTAAACTTAATTGATAAATATATTTGATATATTAAATCTACTATTTATTAGATAAATATTATTAAGGAAAAAATTAATTTATTGGATAAATTAATTACAAATAATTATGGGATAATTATTGAGTTCTCAATTGTAAATATATTGAACATATTGGGTTAATAATTTTGAATAATTATTATTTGAGAATTATAAATTAATATGTTGGACATACTAATTGGTTTAATAATTGTTGGATAATTATTAAATGGAGAATATTAATTAATATGTTGGATATATTGATTGAATTAATAATCATTGGATAATTATTAAAGTAGAGAATTAATATATTTGATATATTAATTATCCTGATTTATTTAATAATATATTGAATATATTATGGTTTTGGAATTTATTGGACAAATATCAAATAAAATAAATAAAACAATATTACGGATTTTCGAAATCCATATTTAAAATTATGAAAGAAAAATGATTGATTTTCCAATATATTTAATGTTAAATATTCAAAGATATTATATTTTCTAATTTAAATATTCACTCATCCACTATAAATAGAATGGTTGGGAGTCTTCATTCTTATCCCATTTAGCTTTGAGTAACCTAATTCTCAAATTGAGAAATTCTCTAGGAACTTTCTCTAAAAAGCTTCCGTGAATTGATAGTGATCCTACCCAGCATAAAGACCGACAATAATTGATCAGACGCGTCAGTCAAGAGGTTCTTTATTTTTCCACAATGGTTAATCACCTAGGGGATGCATGTAGATTAATAATTAATTGGATTAATTGGATTAATTATTAATTTAAATTTTTGTTATTACCTACACGCTTCCGCCACAATTCCCAACAGTTATATCACTTTCTCTCCCCAACATAGAAAACCACATCATCTAATATTCATCTCATGCATGCTCCCATCCAAAACCAAGCTCTTTGGTGCCGGAAAATCAAACAACGTCGTCGTGCGTTCATCCACGTTGCCGCCGCCGGTTTCACAAAGTGGTCGCGGGTCACCATTTTTTAAAGTTTTTCATTGCTAAACAATTTGCGTCACCGTTTTATGCCAGGGATAAACCTCCATATGAGCTTCTTGTTGTTTACTAAAACTCTATGTTGTTTATTGGCACACCTTGAGTAAAACTATGACTATCCATGTATGACTTTGACTTTTTGTGAACTTTGACCGAGTAATGGAACTTTTGACTAGTTAATTAAAGTAGAGAGCATTTGACTATTTCACCCAATAGTTATATACCCTCGACTGAGTTGACCAACCTTGACCAACTTTAACTAGTCAATTGAGTTGACCGAGCCACGTGTCTCTAAAACACGTTTTTCGAAGTTAGGTCTCATTTATCCATTTTTGATGGTCTTAGGTGATAGTTTTGAATTGTTAATCTATTTAAGGCATGTTCGTTGCCGATTTCCTGTGATTGTTGACATGAAGCTTGGTAACTCTTTTAATGGAACTAGGCCAAGGTAAGGGAAACATATATTTAACTTGAGATCCCATGGGTATTTATTAGCATGTCTAGGGGTTTAACTAGTATAAATAAGCTACTAATTTCTGCTGAGTTGATTATTAAAGCTTGTATGCTATACATGAATGTTTGCCATGTTGTTTGTCTCGTGTTATTGAGTTGTACTATGAATATATGTTAGACAAGCATGTTATATATTTCGTATGTCGATTTCCATGCGAGCATGTTCTAGTACTATGCTTTGTGATTATGTTATATTAGGAAATCCTGTGATCATTCATTCACTATAAAACCTGAAAGGCAATAATTCTTATATGATACCCATGCATGCATTCATTATCACAATAAGTCTTGGCAGACAATCCCGTTATATAGAATATCCAGGCCACAACTTCATATTGTTTGAAAACCCGATAGGCAATCCAGATATCAATGATACCTAGGCACACTACATCATAATAAAACCTGGCAGGCAACCCAGTCACAAAGGGTACACAAGCAGTATATCTTCCTAAACATTATATCTGCTAAGCAACCCGGTCACAAGGGGTCTAAAGCAATCTATCTTCATCAACATGAGACCTGGCAGGCAACCTGGTCACAAGGGGTACACATGCAATCTATTTTCATCAACATAAGACTTGACAGGCAACCCTTTACCTACACAATCTATCTTCATCAACATAAGACTTGGCAGGCAACTCGATCACAAGGGGTACCTAGACAATCTATCTTATGAACATAAGACCTGGGAGGCAACTCAGTCACAAAGGGTACCCAGGCAATCTACCTTTATCATTATAAGTCTGGGCAGACAAGCAACACCTAAGTGTTGTCGCGAAAAATCTTTTTATTGGTTGTTTATATTCATCAATGAGTTCTTATTTTGTTGTTAACATTATTCATGTTTATACTGATCCAAGTTATGGATCCTTATTGAGCTTTCGCAAACTTTCCATTTCCATTGTGGATTTCCACAAGTATGCACAAACTTTACCAAGATGGCTGATGTAGAGCTGAGTAGACAATGGAATCATGTTGATTACCGTTTGTTGCATAATTTTCCTTCTTCGCTTCATTGATAGATACATGTGGTTGATTTACATTGATTACTGTGGTATATGATTTTAAACTAGGTAGCCGTCTTATTTAGTATTTATAAAACAATTATGATTTTTCTTTCGATACAAGTACTATAGAGCACGTCTTTAGGGTTTTAAAGGTCGATTTCTTCATGCATCTAGGATAGAGGCCTAGATGGGACCTTAGTATGGGTCGGGTTCTTTGCAACGTCCAAATTAGGAGATGTAGTAGCAACGTCAGAACAAGGAGACAAAGCAGTCAAAGTAGCAATGATCTTAAACTTGGAGAGCGCGACAACTGCCTCGAACATAGAGGGGATGAAATACTCATATTAATTGCATAAATAATTATTGAATAATTATTTGGTGAGAGAAATAATTAATTTATTGGATAAATTAATTGTACAAATAATAATAGGAATGTTATTTACTAAATGAGGAATGATAAATTTATTGGATAAATAATTATTGGATTATTATTTATTAATTTGTAAGACATATTATTTATATTAATAATGACTAAATAATTATAAAAGAGATAATTAATTAATATATTGAATATATTAATTAAATTAATATTTATTTGGTAAATATCAACTAAATTAATTAATATATTGGATATATTAATTGAATTAATATTTATTGAATAAATAGTAATTAAAGAGAATTAATTAATAGATATAAGATTTAAATTAATATTAATTGGATAATTATTAATGAAAGAAAAATTAGTTAATAGATTGAATATATTTAGTTATTAATATTTATTGGATAAATATTAATTAGACAATTCTTTTATTAAAAAATATTGAGAATATTTATTAGATAAATATGTAAAGATATTTCTAATATCTTTTAATATTAGATATAATAAGTTCAAATTAGTTATATTTATTGAATATTATTTTTTTTATATTTAGATTGAACATTATAATTAATTGTGGATATTTTTCCCTATTTAATTTATGAGTTGAATTCTTTAAGTGGTTGATGATTAAACCAATTTAGTTTTCTCATGACCGTCCACACACCTTAATACAAAATCCCAAAATAAATATTGAAAAAAAATCTAACAAAATATCTCTAGAAGACAAAATACACAAGTTTAGCGTTGACAACTTCTTCACAAATTTGTAAATACGCCGATTCAAGAATATGTGAAGTAATGAAACTTTTTGGGACTGCTTAGAACTTATATGTTGTTGTTTCTAATTCACGTTTTTGATGGAAGAGATTTATGGAAGAGAAGATAACAGTCGCCTGTTGAATTTATTGCATAATGATCAACAGTTGAGATTTGATGGAGATGCGGTGAATTATGACCTTTAGATATATGACAATTGTAATGGTTGGAGGAGATTGAGTAGATATGAGATGAAAAGAGATTTCGTGTAAAATGAAAGAATAAGAGAAGGAAAATCTTGTTTTTTTCATTTGTGATTTCTCCCATTTTAACTCTGATTTGAACTATTCAAAATGCATTGTAAATATCTCTTCAATCTCTACATAATAAACACTTACGAACTCCAAAACCATCGGTAAACGCGAATTTGAGTTTGTTATCATCAAAATATTAATTAATTAATTTAAAATAATGACCAAAATGTCAATAAAATCAAAAAAATTAAAAAATTAAAAATTCAATAGCAAATGGCGTTGCTATTGCTATTTGCCTTAATTTTTTTTTTTTTTTTTTTTAAATAAACTGTTGGGCTGAGCCCAACTAACCAATATATATACACACATTTTCTTTATAGGAAAGAAGCGAGCCGCCCCATTAGAAAAAAAAAAGAGAGAATAAAAAAGAGGGTGGGCAGCAAAGCTTGGCTTTGGGCTGGGTATTTGGAGATCAATTTTTTCTTCATCTTTACCAGCAAATCGGATCGGATGTAGTTTGTTTTCAATATTTTTAGTTTATTTTTTTTATTATGTGTTAATTTTTATTTCAATTCAAGGGTATTAATTTAATTTTTATTTCAATTCAATGGTAATTTTAATTTAATTGTTATGTTGTGAGGCCTTGGACGTCAAATCGAATATTTGTTTTGATTGCAAGGACTATTATTTCTGGTTTATATTTTTGATTGATTTTTAGTAAATTAAATTGATGCCTTACTTTATTATCAATTGATCCATGATATATATGAGTTTGTGATACTTTGTTATTTCGAATGATTGTAAAGTGTAGCAAAGGTTGGCTCATGTGTGTATGATTGTGGTTTTTCCAAATTACATATGTTGCATGATAAATCTTAGTGAAACAAATAAACAAAATTAATTAATTAATAGTCGTCTCCATTAATTGATTTTGATTTAGTCATTCTCACTAATTTTAATGCTATTATTTAATTAATATGTAATGCTATGATGCTCAATTGATTGAATAATAAGGTTTGGTTTGAATCTTTGGTCATAGTCAATAAAATAGAAGAACAATTACATATTGTGTCTTTTCCAAATAGGTAGACAAATTCCTTGAATTCGAGAAAAAAAATAATTGATAGTCTATAATCAATATTACAATTGGATTAAACTAAATCCTTGAATTGGAAGTTTTCGTAATTTGTTTGGTTTATTTATTTTTATTGTTTTATTTAGGATTTCATTCTAATAACAAAAACTTCATTTTATTTGTTTACAAACATTGAGAAATGAATTCATAGCTCATTTGAGATTCGACATGGTTTCACTATTCGTGCAAGTTAGAGTTAGAAGAGTCAGTAATTCATTTTGGCGAGTTTCGACAACCTGACCAAATTTGGCGTCGTTGTTGGTGAGGCTATTTAAGTTTCTCATTGTTTATTTGTTTATTATTTTTTTATTTTGGAAAAAAAAAGTTTGGGGAAAATTTTCAACAATATAGGACTAGAGATTATAGAGTTGTTATTCATGATGATGATATAAGAGATCTTAAAAGTAAAATTTCTAGTTTAAAAGTATGTCAATTAGGTGTAGGCAGAATGCAACAAAATTTCACACAGGACAACATCATTAGACAATTTCCTAGTTAGTACCGAGTGAGCTACGACCCAGATTATGATCATTACAACCATGGTTGGAGGTGTTGATGCCGAAAAATGGTCAACGGTCTATCCACAGTACGATTTATTTAGCTGAGGACGAAAGGGCCTGTAAAACAGATAGATTTAGGGCACACCGGTGTGGTGTGAGCCACAGGGCCTCCGATGCCTAAGTCAAAAACGGAATTAAGGGAATAGTTAAGAATAATAAGAGATAGCTCAAGGTACTTAGCTTAGAAATCGACCCCGGGGGATTGTGGCCTCCATTTAGGCGACCCCGGGGGGTCGGTAATGATGAGGCCGACCCCCACGGGGTCAGAAATGGGCTTGGCCGACCCTTGGGGGGTTATAGCCTCCATTTGGCCGACCTCTGGGGGGTCGGCAAAGGTGCGGCCGACCCCTAGGGGGTCGGCCTTGGTCCTCTTGTCCTTTGTTCAGGTTCTGACCTTTTTTCGAGACTTTCAGGCCATATTTTATGTTACAACATTACCCCCACTCTTCATTTCTGAGCTTGCCGGATTGTGAATAGTAACCTAGGGTCTTTGTCTCTTTTTCGAAGTTTTTAGACTAGTAAGGCACTTTTTATAAAGTCTTCCCCATTTAACTTACTTTGACAATTTTTAGGTTACTTAGGCACTTTTATAAAAAGTCTTGCCGTTGCACCTATTTTTGGAACCTTTAGGTTACTTAGGCCCCATTTTCACCCTTTTTGGAACCTTTAGATTACTTAGGCACTTTTATAAAAAGTCTTGCCTTTTTCACCCTTTTTGAAACCTTTAAGGTACTTAGGCCCCTTTTTCACCTTTTTGGAACCTTTAGGTTACTTCGGCACTTTTATAAAAAAGTCTTGCCTTTTTCACCATTTTTGAAACCTTTAGGGTACTTAGGCCCTTTTTCACCCTTTTTGGAATCTTTAGGTTACTTAGGCACTTTTATAAAAAGTCATGCCTTTTTCACCATTTTTGGAACCTTTAGGGTACTTAAGCCCCTTTTTCACTTTTTGGAACCTTTAGGTTACTTTTGCACTTTTATAAAAAGTATTGCCGTTTTCACCTATTTTTGGAACCTTTAGGTTACTTAGACACTTTTTTTTGACTTGAAGGTTCCTTAGGCTCCTTTGGTAGGGACTTGCCTATTTTCAGGTGTCTTTCGAAACTCACAGGCTGTTTTTGTAAAAGCTTGCCCATTTATCTTCCTTTCAAAATGTTCAGGCTACTTAGGCACTTTTTGTAAAAGTGTTGCCCATTCAGCCCTTTTCGAATTTTGTAAGGTACTTAGGCTCTCTTTGTTAGAGACTTGCCTTTTTCCTAACTTCGCTATCCATATGTCACGGACCCCTTATCCGATTACGAGTCTGAGTCCCACCACCTTAGTCTCCTTTTTTTTCAAAAGAGGACTTGGAATAAGGCATTGGTAGTCGTAGGTGGCTTCCAACACTTGGACCGTGTTCTTTGGAATCCACATCCTGCCGGGTACACCAACGTCAAATGCTCATTTAGTAGTTGGGATGTTTTTCCCTCGCTGGTTTTAGGACTCCTACCAATGGTATGGTGGACCTTACTTCGGGGGACTGCCCGCTTCCTTGTAGTTTTTTGGAGGGCAAGACTTTATGCACATTGCTTCAACCTCTTGATACCTTCGAGAGGACTTGCGTCTTACACACTCCTCTTGGTCTACTATCATTGATCAATTCAAATGGAAATTAGCCCAAGCTCGTGACGCCTAGGGTGTTGCTGAAGTCGCCTTGGCTGACTTTTGGACTTCCGCCAAGGCGGTCCAAAGCCTTGTCGTTTGAACTTGCAAAGACGACTCATCTACCTCGCTTGGCTTTGTTAGGAGTTTAACTTCTGCTAAAGTGAAGCTGTAGATGCCTCGCACTTAGTCAATTTAGTTGAAAGGCTCTCCTGCCTTTGTAACCTTGGAGAACAACTTTGACACAGCTACTACCGGTTGGGCGCTAGACCGCATGAAAGAACGGGTTACCTATGGTACCCCCTCGTCTCTCTCCAGGTCCTATTGTGCCACCATAGCAGCAGAGGTCGTTGACCTTTCTTTGCCGGCCTTCAAGTCTAGACTTCCTGGTGATCCAACACAGGTTGCTCATGACTTTCGCCTCTCTTAAGGTGCGTCTGAGAATGACCTTCTAGGTCAGGCTCCTCCAGCTAGGACCGAATCTGCGCAAGCCGGACTTAGTAAGCCTAGTTCCAGCAAGTGCAGCACTGGATGACCTGATTGCTTTTTTATGTACTTCTCTTTTTCATAGCCATACATTTATCTAAGTATGCAGGCTAACTTGTTACCTTTGTATTTGCAGGCCTTCATGCATTTCGCCTTGGCTTCCCGTCGCCTTTCTGAGGACTTGCGTCACCCCCGCTCTTTTTGTCTACTAGCTCTGAGAAGCTTAACACCTCTCGACACCTCCAAATGTTACTTGGACTCGGTCGACTCGTCCATAGGAGAGTCCTAACCTCCACGACCAACCCACTCGAGTTGGCCTACTTGTTGTAACCGGGGACGCTACAGGGTGTAGCGCCTTCATACGTTACTTGGGCTTGGTCGACTCTGGGGGGAGCCCTAACCTCCATGACCAACCCAGTCAGGTTGACCTACTCGTTGTAACCGGCAACGGCACGTGGTGCAGAGCCTCCAAATGTTACTTGGACTTGGTCGACTCTTATGAGAGTCCTGACCTCTACGACAAATCCACTCAGATTGACCTACTCGTTGCCAGACCCGAGAAGGATGAGGCTGCAAGGGCCAACCCTGAGGGTTAAGGCCTTCCTTCGTCGATCTTAGAGGAGCCAGACTTGCTCGGTCGACTCTTGGGGAGGGTTGTGGCCTTCATTTGGCCGACCCCTTGGGGGTCGGCAATGGCGAGCCCGACCCCCGAGGGGTCGAAAGTGGTGAGGTCGACCCCCGAGGGGTCGACAATGGCAAGGTCGTTCCCTAAGGTGTCGGTGAAGGTGTTTATCGACCCCCAGAGGATCGACAAGGGTGTTGACCGACCTCTAGGGGGTCGGCAATGGCGAGGCTGACCCGCAAGGGGTCGGCGAAGGCGATGCCAACCTCCGGGGGTCAACAATGGCGTGGCTGACCCCCTGGGGGTCGAAGCCTCTATTTGGCCGACCCTTGGGGGTCGGCGTTAGCTTGTTTGTCCTTCGGGTGGGTCTCAACTTCTTCCGAATCTTTTAGGATATTTTAGCCTACAACATTACCTCCACTCTTCATTTTCAGACTTACTTTGTTTCCAGAATTTGAAGGGTAGTTCGTTGTTAAGAAGGTTCTCTTTTTAGAGTGTCACCTTTTTAGGCATTCTTTTTAGAAATTTGGCCAAGTAGGCTCCCTTTGCCCGTTAGAGTACTCTTTCGAACTTTTAGGCTACTTAGGCTTCCTTTGCAAGGACTTTCTTTTTTCAAGCGCCTTTTCAAAATTTTAGGCTACTTAGGCTCCCTTTGCAGGTACTTACCCATTTTCAAGAGCCTTTTCGAACTTTTAGGCTACTTAGGCTCCCTTTGCAGGGACTTGCCCATTTTCAAGCGTCTTTTCAAACTTGAAGGTTCCTTAGGCTCCCTTGGCAGGGACTAGCTTTTTTTCCTAATTTTGTTATTCGTAGATAATCCCTTACTTTGGCTCATGTGGACCCTTCGTCTAATTATGAGACTAAGTCTTACCACCTTAGCCTCCTCTTTTCAAAAGAGGACTTGGCATAAGGTTTTGGTAGTTGTAGGTGGCTTCCGACACTTGGACCGTATTTTTTGAAGTCCACAACCTGCAGGCTCCTTTAGTGGCCGGGATCTCCTTCCCCTACTTTTAGAACTTCCACCACTGATATGGTGGACCTTACTTCGTAGGACTGCCCGCTACCTTGCAGCTTTTAGATGGCAGGCCTTTCTGCGCCTTGCTTCCAATTTTTGATACCTTCGAGAGGACTTGCGCCATACGCGCTCCTCTTGGTCTTCTAGCATCAATCAATTCAAATGAGACTTAACCCATGCTCGTGAGACTTAGGGTGTTGCTGAGGTCGCCTTGGCTGACTTTCGGACTTCTGGTAAGGCGGTCCAAAGTTTTGTCGCTTGAACTTACAAGGACGACTCATCTACCCTCGCTCGGCTTTTTCAGGAGTTTGACTTTTGCTAAAGTTGAGTTGTAGGATGCCTCACACTTAGTCAATTTAATTGAAAGGCTCTTCTGCCTTTGTAACATTAGAGAACAACTTTGGCGCGACTACTACTGGTTGGGCGCTAGATCGAGTTAAAGAACGGGTAACTCATGGTACCCTCTTGTTTCTCTCAAAGTCTTTTTGCGCCACCACAATAGCAGAAGTCGCTGACCCTTCTTTTTAGGCCTTCGAGTCCTGACTTCCTGGTGATCCAGTGCAGGTTGCTCATGGCTCTCGATTCTCTCAAGATATGTCTAAGAATGACCTATTGGTTCAGGCTCTTCCATCTAGGACCGAATCTGTCCAAGCCGGACTCATTAGGCCTAGTTCCAGTGAGTGTTGCACTGGATGACTTTGTTTCTTTTGATGTATTCCTCTTCTTTATAGCTACACATCTATCTATGTATGTAAGCTAACTTGTTACTTTTGTATTTGCAGGCCTTCATGCACTTTGCCTCGGCTGATCGTCACATTTCTTAGGACTTGCGTCACACCCGCTCTTCTTTGTCCACTAAATTTGAGAAGCATAAGTGGGAGCTGGCACAGGCTTGAGAAGCTCAGCGAATTTTCGAAGCTGCCTTAGTCGACTTTCACACTTCCACTGAAGCGGCCCAAAGTCTTGTTATCTGTACACGCCAAAAAGACCTATCTACTAATGCTAGCCTTCGATGAGACTGTTGGATCGGTATGGCAACCCTAGAGGGGGTGAATAGGGTTTTAAAATAATATTCTATTGAGAAACTCTTAATTAATATAAATAT